>PVIJ01000509.1:46029-73447 GCA_004024925.1 Scalopus aquaticus | reverse complement strand
GACATGAGGCCTATTTCCAAGACCCGTTTAGTGTCCATTATTTTGGCTCAGAATAGAGAGTCCTGGTATTGGGTAACCATACTTTTAAATAGTCCAGCAAGAAAAATGGCGATTTTAAGAAATAAACAGATTCAGGGCTGAAAATCCAATTCTGTGGCTTAATAGACAGATACTTGGGGCACTGTAAATTCCTCATCAATAAAATAGTGATATTAACACCACAGAGATGTGTTAAGGGGAACGCATTAGATGTGGCTGCACAAACATTGTTATTTTGGGTATGTTGTTTCCAGTTGCCGAAGAGAGTTGAGTACTTTTCACATCTGTGCTCCTCCCCTTCCCCAACTAAGGTATACTGTGGAGTGCAGGAAAAAAAATCTGGCCTTTCAGGTAGAAAACTAAGCTCCTTAGAGGATTAAACTGTTTCTATTTTATTTACCAAAATACCTTCGAGACCCAAATGGTAGCTGGGCCTTAGTAGATATGAATGACTGAGGGTGGGGTGGCATGAAATCTATAAAACGGGGAGTCCAGTTTAGGTTTTCAAGCAGGAGCTCCAGAAAGTAGATAGCTAATTTTTGTAATTTAAGACACAGCAGGAGCAGGTAATAACTCACACCACACACTATTAAAGTATAGCACACAGGCCAAAGCTCCTGCTAGAGCTCTCCAGACCAAACTGGCAAGCCTCCAGACTGATGTCCTTTAGCACTTTACTAGGTGCAGTCACTTAATGAGAGAGGGTTTTGTTGTTGCTGTTTTTCCTTCTCTGTACCAGGTTCACCCGGAGCAATGTAGCGCAATTATAGCCTGGACCTCTGAAGGCCCAACGTTTCATCTTTGGGTGGGAGATTTATGGTTAGGAGTCTGCTCAGTTGTCTGGGGTCCTCAGATAGCCAAAGTTATTCAGAAACTGTGACCATCTTCAGAACACAATTTCTTCCAGCCAACTGCAGACTTTTCTCTTCCTGGAGGATTGAGCGAAACTTGATTGATGATTCCTTCAGGGCTATCAATTCCCCAAAGCAACCTGCTTCCCCCAAACTCTGTAAAGCATCCACTTTTCTGAGAGCCAGTTCTACTAAAAGGTCTGAGAGAAGAAAAGGTAAGAAAGGAGTTCCGTGGTGGAGAATCTGCATACGAAAGGCTTCTCCTGGAAAGGTAAATAAAAACATTAACATACTAGAAGCTGACAATGTCACAGGATGAAAGAATCTGTTCAGTTTATTTCTGTGTGTATGTGCCCAATTTCTTGTCATTTAACAAGGACTAATCTCTCCAGGGTCCATGTTGAACAAAACTTCTGGAAGCCAGCGGTTCTCAAAGTGTGTCCTGGTGGTCCTTTCAAGGGATCTGTGAATTCAAAGCTTTTCATACCAATGTAATCTTGTCAACCACATTCTCACGAGTGTGCAATAGTTTTCAGAGGTCACATGACATGATACCGTTACAGACTGGGAGAAGCAGAGAGGAGAACACTGCTATTCTCTATTATAAGAAAATTGAGATGAAGGAGATTTCCCCAAATGTGAAGTGCTACTCTTCTTAATACTACTTTGTTTTGAAGAATGCATTTAATAAAAAAGTTGTCCCTATGTAAACTGTTATTTCAAGTGAAATACTCACTATTTAAAAGTCATCAGATTTAATATCTAGTATGGTATCTATCAACAGTTGAAACCAACACCAGTAGGCTTTCTTTGGGGTCTGCGACAAGGATCTCAATGTCACCCCGTTTCAGAGCTGCTGCATTAGGCTGCCCTGAGAGTGAATACGTGGCAGAATCCACCGATATCCGGGATGGTTTAAGAAGTATGAAATGACCCAAAAATATTCTGCAGGAATATAAGGGTAGGCATATACAGCATAAACATATAGCTGTGGTGCAAGAAAAGAATCACATGGTTTGACATAAAAAGGCCAGGCAGTTTCCATTTTTGTCATTTTCTGTGTTTGTGTGTTTATGTTTAGTGACCCATTTAAATTTCCTGATGCTTGGTTTTCACTTCTTGGAAAAGACATTAACTAAAAGAAGTGATGATGAAGATAATTGCTATGAGGAATAATGAAGCAAATGCAATAAGAGTTTGGACTTTATAATCTGAATTCAGAGCCCACTCCTGTTACATAAAAACTGCATGAGTTCAGGCAAAACCCTCACCTCTACACCCTCCAGTTTTCCCATTTAAAATATTGGTAATTATAAGTATTGTTTCTATAGTTAAATTTATCGGCGGTTAGGTAGTACTTGGCCACAGAAGCTTCAAGATTTGACTTTTCTTATTATTCTGTGTGCTGTTAATAATCACAATAACAGGTTCTGCCCTGAGTAACTATCGCTGAGCTAACCACCCCAAAATGCAGAGGCTGAAGACAATTATCATTTTACTAAAATTTGCAATTCCAGGAGTCATCGTGGGTAATTCTCTCCTGCACCTCACAGGGAGTGGGGAGTGTATCAGATGTTTTGGTCAGATGGGAGCTACGGCTGGAGCTGCATGTCTTGCTTCCCTGTGCCCCTCCAATGGGCCCCTCTCCGCATAATGGGTTATATCCTCGTGGTCTTTTCATGTGGCTATTCTAACACCCTAGTTGGGTTTCTTCTGTCACGGGTCAGGGTTTCAAAAGAAACGCAGCAGAGCGCCAAGCACAGAAGACCCACACCAATACATCCTGGGTATTTTATTGGTCAAATCAGCCACAGGTTCAAAGGGAGATAATGTAAGTTCCTTGTCTTGAAGGAGACTGGCTACCACAGGTGTGACTTGCTTAAAATCCAAATGCTACACACAACTAGTTGCTATTAGCTATGATACCAAGGTCACAAATTCTTTCACAGAGATTTGTCATCTAGACAACAGCTTTGTGACTCAGAGCTGATAGCAATCTGGTAGTTACATATTCAGACAACATTGTGCTGGAAGCCATATTGGGAAAGTGAGGAATTCTTGATACACTGAGGAGATGGCACGTATTGGTCCAGGTAGTAAAATAAAAAGGCAGCAGCTTTGATGTAAGGAAAACTGGAGTTCATCATGGAGCACTGGTGCTCGCCAGGTCAGTGACAGCAAATGCTGAGATTTTCTAAGACTCAGTTGGGTCACCTGTGCAGGAACCTCAGGTGTCATGACTCTGTAACAAGCCACTGCAAAACCAAGTGGCTTAAAACAAAACCACTAGACTTGTTCGTAGATCTGCAAATTGGACAGGGCTCAGTGTGTAAAATTTTTTCTGCTCTTCTCACCGTCAGCTGGGGAGCCTCAAAGGCAGGTGGCTGGAACATCTGAAGTCTTGCTCATTCACATGCTGGCACTGGGAACGGAACATCTGTGGAACGGAACAGCTGGGGCTCCTTGAGTTAGAGTCTGTATCTCCATATGGTTAGTAAAGCATGTTGAGTTCAAGGGAGCTGAACTTCTTCCAAAGGGGCTCATGGCTCAAATACATGTGGGAGAAATGGAGAGATTGGGGTTGGAGGGGGGGAGAAAGAGAGAGGCACCAGTTTGAACTGTATAGAATTTATATAGCTTTCTACTCATAAGGAGTGAGTCATTTAACGTTGATGCAAATTCAAGAGGTGGGGAACGAGATCTACATTTTGTGGGAAGAGTGTCAAAGAATTTGTAGACATGTTTGAAAACTTACCAGCTAGGATAGAATGTGATCTACCCTACTGAGTGCTGACTCAATCAATGTCAGTAGCTACTCACTATACATTCATTTCCTCTTTCTCCCACCTGACCTACATCTTCCCACTATATCTCCACTTCAATTTCCCAAAATAATCAGCTGAAAACATTCAGGGAGAGCACCATTTCCAGATCCCCTGTATTGCAGTCCTCCTTAGAATTTTCCAGTGCTGCTCAAGCAGATTCCTCTGTGTTGGCCTCCTCAGAAGGCTCAAGTAATATTTTAGAGGGGCTAGTTTGAGACAGGATGAAACAGGCAACAGTTTTCTTACTGGGATACCAGTCTCGAGCCTACCATCTGGCCATAATTCAACTTGCTGTGGGGTAGTGTGTTGGCCTCAGGTAGCTCCAGTATTGAAATGCGGCCCAGAAAGGCTTAAGAACAGCCTGCAAAGACAGTCATTCGGGTCTGGAGGAGACAGAGAGCGAATCCAGAGTGGACGCCAATTTTCACGCTGCTGCTAGTGTCCTGGACAAATGAGGGCAGATATCTCTGTCTGTCTGAGTCTCATTCTTTTTGTTCTCCCTTAAATCCACTCTCTCGGCTTCCTGGTAAGGAACAAGTCTTTGAAGATTCAGCTAAATATGATCATCTCTATTTCCTTTGGATTGTCTCAAGATATAGTCCTTTTCTCTGTGTACCCACAAAAAATATACAAACCTCTATTATGAAATTGATAATGCTTTAACAATTCCTCTCTATTTCTTGCCTGTGTCCCCTGCTTGCTATCTGCCTCCTACAGAAAGAGCAGACATCTCGTTCATCGTTTGATCGCTAGTGCTCAGCTTATCACCTCTTCCACACAATATTTGTTACTTAAATATTTGCTGAATGGATGAGAAAAGTTGACCATGCTGACGTCACCTGTTCTTTCGACCCCCTACCATACCAAATAAAACATGACACCCACACTAGGATGCTGTGATAGTCTTGTCTCCCATGACCCTGAACTAGGATAAGTGGGCCGGGGGATTAATGAATACAAATGGTTTTAGGGTATTTAAAGTGTTGGAGTCTTTATTTAGAAGTCTGGTAATGCTTTTGTAACTAGAAATATGCTATAAAAACGTAAGCACTTGTTTATGTCAATTAGGGTAAAATTGGTTCCCTTTACGCTGCTTATCTTAAAGACACCATTTCTAAGAACCTATCCTTGACATTAAGGGAGGACTTGTATTGTTGGTTCCTTGAGTTTTCAGATTTCAGTGGCGTCTAGATAAGATAGTCATGGCTGTTAAGGGAAGAGTGACTTGTATATCGACAAATTTGAAATGATGGGGCCTCCCTGGTGGTGCAGCAGGTTAAAGCGCTGTGCTGTGGAGCTGTCAGCAGCAGCGATACGAGTTCGACGCCCAGCCAGGGAGATTCCCACATGGCATGGCGGACCTCTCCTGCCTCGCCTGCTGCTGCCCTCAGCAGTGTGTTTCTGTCCATCTGCCTATTCTGCTCCCCACTCTGACCCTCTCGCCGCCCTACGCCTCTAGGCTGTACCCCAACTTGTACGCATAAATAAATAAATCTTTAAAAAAAATTTGAAATGATGTCACATGTGTAAGCACTGAAAGGACAAAGATATTTTTGTTTGCTTATTTTTTTTTTTTAGGGGGGGACTAGTTAGCCTAGGGAAACAAAGATTCAAGAGTCAAATACCCAATGATAATTGTTTTGACTTGTGTAAAGGACTGTCAAATGGAAGAGAGATTCAAGATTTTTTATTTCATCTCTATGGAGAATTCAACTTCCAATGGATGGAATTTGAAACAAAGCTAATATACATTAAAAAGAAGCCATGAGTATGTACGCGCGTGCGCGCGCGCGCACACACACACACACACACACACACACACACACACACACATTATAAGCCTGGGCTTTGACATCAGACAGAAAAGGTTAAACTCAGGTCTCCCTGGTGGTGCAAAGGTTAAGTCTCAGCACTGTGAAGCTATCGGCAGCCACTGCAGCATGGGTTCAATCCCCAGCTAGGGAGCTTCCCACGTGGTGCAGCAGACCTCTCCTGTCTTGCCCGCTGCTCCCCTCAGCAGTGCATTTCCATCCATCTGCCTGTTCTGCTCCCCACTCTGTCTCTGGTGAAACCTCTCGCCCCCCTGTACCCCACTTGTATGTATAAACAAATAAATCTTTAAAAAAAAGAAGAGGGTAAACCCTTCTAGTTATGTTGTTTGAGGCAAGCAACTTACATGACTTAATCATCACGAACCCCATTTCCATCATTTCTAACATGGAGTTGATACCTACATCATAGGGAAAATTGAGGATTAAGTGAAGCAAGATTTGTCTAATATTTAACCTGGTGCCAACGCCATCATAAAAGCACAATTAATATAAAGTTGGACCTGATTATATTTATAGGCATTTCTAATTTTTATTTTGTGGATATGAGAATTTTCAATCTGCAAAGAGTACAGAGTTCTCAGATTCTTTGCAATAGAATCTTAAAGACACCATTTCTAAGAGCCTTCTGACCCTCTCTGCAGCAGAGCAGAGCTTGAACAGTCTTGTGCAGAAGGCAGACTGCTCTCAGACAGGCAGAGAAGTGTCTGGAAATGTCAGAAACCTGGAACCATATTCAGGAAGGCAGGCAGTGAAGGGAGTCAAGAAGAGAGGAGAATATGTTCAAAGGAGTATACACCATGAATCAGAATCTTTACTAATATTTTGCCTTGATTTATTGACCGTGGAAGCCTGCAAGTGATTATTTTCCCTTTGGAAAGTATGAAAGCTGAGGTAACATGTTTGCTGTAAATGGTATAAGGACAAATGAACTTTAACAAATCACTTGACAGAACTCATGTTGTTGTTAAGAAGAAAAAGGTTAGTATGTCTGTTTTCTTTACAAAGCTTTGTTATACACAGAGCTGAGGATTTACTGCAGCAATGACTGCGAGGTCACAGAAAGGAGAGGAACTATAAAGTACATGCCTATTGGTCATCTGTATGTCTTTCTTACAGAAGTGTCCACTTAGATCCTGTACCCAGTTTTTATTCCTCTTGGTTTTGTTGTTGTTGTTGAGTATTATGAGTTCTTTATATATGTTAAATATCAATTCCTTGTCAAACATATAGCATGCCGGTATCTTCTCCCATTCTTTTTGATGCAAATTTCTTTCAGTTTGATGTTTGTTTATTTTTGCTTTTGTTCCCCTTCTGTTGGAGTTGAATCCTCAAACACATCTCCAGGGCCAATGTCAAGGAAACTATTCTCTGTGCTTTTGTCTATATATGCTGTGGTTTCCATTCTTATATCCAAGTCTTTAATCCATTTTGCATTAATTTCTGGATATGGTAAGAGAAAATGGTTTAGTTTCATTCTTTTACATGTGACTGTAAAGTTTTCCTAATACCATTTGTTAGGCATTTTGCTCTTTTTAATTCACATAACTCCAAATTGGGCGGGGGTGGGGGTGGCAGTGGTGTTGAGATGAAAAAAGATTCATCGAACTCTTAACATTTTTATTTTTCCCCCTATGCAGGGGACAAACTGCCACAGTCAAGTCCCAGGAAGGCCAGAGAGTCATAGAAAGATCCTTTGAATGTTCCTCAGGGATATTTGACTAGAAAAAGGACATCCCACAGGTTTACTAGGATAATTTCAGGGTGGGGTGTCAGAACATCAACTATTTACTTGAAAGCACATGTGTCCTGGCCCAGAAAGACCCTGTGCTGGGAAAGAAAGCGTTCTAGACTGCAGGCAGTAGCTGAACTTGGACCCCCTTCATTCTGTGATGTGTGACAGTAAATGATCATCCTGGTCTTGTTCCCCCTGTATCTAGAGTGAAAAAAAAGGGGATAGTGATTTTCAAATATACTTTTTTTTAAAGATTCATTTGTATTTATTCATGCATATAAAAACTGGGGTGTAGGCCAGAGGTGCAGAGTGGTGAGAGGATTCACCAAAGACAGAGTGGGGAGCAGAATATGGGTATCTACTGAAATACGTTGCTGAAGGGAAGGGAGGAGCAGGCAAGATAGGAGGTCTGCTGGCCTGGGATCGAACTTGTGTTGCAGTGGCTGAAGGTAGTTTGATAACATTGACTTTAACCCCTGTACCACCAGGGAGGCCCTTGAATATACTTTTCATCTGAAAAGTGTTATTGTTCTCTTTCTCAAACAGCAAAATCCAGTACAACGTATGGCATTTGAATTATGTATTTTTCCTACAAATGCGGGTTCTCCAGAATCTCAGACAAGTGAAATACCAACACCAAACATTTGCAAGTCTCATGTGGATCCAGTGAAAACACTTTCAGACTGTAAACCTTTATGATAATTTTAATTAATTATTACATTTTTCTCTTGACTGACTATTTCAGCAAGAAATTTAAATAAAATGCAACTTGGACTATTTTGGAATTAGAAACAGGTGACACAATATTTTTATATCTCAAAGTAATATTGATAGCTATTTTGGCACAACATGTTCAAGAAATTGGCTTTAACAAGAGAATAAGGAAATGGGTTCAGTGGCTACCAGGAGGGTTTCCCATGGGGTTATATAAAATACAGTCAGGCTTAACAATGTTCAAAAGGAAATTATTTCAGAGTGTCCTTCTTTTAAATGCAAATGGGATTTGAAGTTGTCCATTGGCACTTTCTATCCCAGTGGAGTTTTATAGCCACATATTATTTTATCATTTTTCTTCTCCACCATGTGCCCAGAACACCAAGGCAACCAGACAACTAGAATTATTCCTCTTTATTTTTCACTTTCGATGCAAGGCGTCTTTTTGTAGGAGATAAGGCAAATCACTATGGCAAAGCAGTTTTGAAATCCATTCTGGATCCTTGATGTTTACACATGAAAAGCTCTGAACAATAAAAGATCATGATTGTCTATGAAAATACAACCCTACACTACCTCTCACCCCTGACATGAGCATTTCATCAGGAAGACTTTTTTAGATGAACTTACAAGCACTTTGAAGATAACTTCATTTTTATAGTTATTTTATAGCAATTATAATACTCAGCTGCAACTAATCTCAACAGTTTATTCTGACTTAAGTTGGCAAATATTTTGTTAGTTTAATAAAGGTTCTGGACAATTATAATCAATCAGGTAATAACTATGTTGCTTAATTTGTGTTAAGTTGTGTATTGGTACTGCGGACACAGTGTGGTGTTTATATTTGCCCCTGAACATTCTGATAATCCAATGCTGAGTTGTGGTGGAGAGGAAGGAGTCTGTATTCTAATCCACATGGTGGTCACTCAGTAAATAAAATGATAGATGAGACATAATTTAAGAACAATGCGGCACTAATCCATGCAATACTAAGTCATTAGAGTGGAGGTAAGAAAAGCTAGCTATGCAATTTGAAAGTTAAAGGTTCTTGAAAGACATAAATTTTAAATTGCAGTCTTAAGGCAAAGGGGGCTATCAACTAGCAGAAGAGGGGTCAACCTATATTGTGAGAAAACCAGCGATGGGAGGAGGGTCGACAAACACAGATATTTGTAGGGAGTGAGCCATGTTTTCAGAATCCTATTGGACCCAGACATGCCATCAATAACGGTCATGTTATTGTCCCATTTACTAGCAGTATGAAAAGGATCTTCTATGACAGAACTAAGAGAACTCTCAGCACACATACCATTTTTTCTCACACTACCAAGAATACATATAAACAAATTATCCTGATAGTAGCCATTCCTGACATTTCCTCTTTGCTGAATTTTTAGACTTGGTCTTTTATATTACTATGCATTTTTCATGGCAGAACAATTTTTTGAGAGCCTCACATTGTGGTAGAGTGGGAATAAATCTTTCGTGGAATGAATTCAAGCCAAAGTTCTTCCACTTTATTATGGAATCTGTGCAGATCACTTAAACTCCCTGAACACAATCTTCACCTTAAAACAGAGACTGAAAATGCTTTATGCCCAGGAATGTCCTGCAACACAAATGGGATGATGTCCATGTTCATGGAAGAGATAGGAATGTTAAGGTAGTAACCAAAGCAATGATTTGTTATTATGTCTCAACAAACATATGGACACTTCTGATAGACTTTCAGCAATAATGCAGTCATATGAGGCACCGTATGAGATCATTACTTTAAGACTGGTGTTTTTCTTGACATGTTTTCTTTGTTTCATGTGGCATCAAATCAGTTCTATGCATATGACAATGTTAAAAAGAGAATGAAATGTGGTCTCTAAACCACATATGAAACTTCCTCAAGCACAATAAACATTTTTATCCTGACTTAGATTCATGTTTTCTCTAACTCATCATTGAAAACGGGTCACAAGTTTCTCTCTACTCATCCCATATTGAATGTTATCAGCGGTAGAAATCATCCTTGTTTGAAGATAGATTACATGTTTACAGAAGTGCTGAACGTCAATGTGAGAGTGAATCCTTATGAAAGAGTGGAGTGACTAAACGAACAAAAATAGTGTTTTTCATTTTAAAATAAACCTTTTTTTATGTGTTTGGTTCAAAGAGTGACTCAGAAGGAAGTTGGAAATCATTCTGAGAAACAAATATAACTGAATTCGTTTCATTACCTTTACCTTTGGGGATATAGAACATCTTTGGCTACAGGGAAAAAAATGTCAAGATCATTTTTAACAATCATTGTCCCCACGCTGCGTTCCCCCACTCTCAGGAGGAACCCAACTGGGTGCGGGGGTCTGCCAAGAGGCTCAGGCGAGGTAAACAAAGCACTCACACATGCACAAATTCTCAGTCTCACACTTGAGCTGATTTTTCTAGAATTTACTCTTGCTCTTGGTTTTTATGCTCAAATAATACCTATCTACTGGCACCAGGGACACTGGAAAGATGATATTAATGGAGATGAAAGACAAGAAGCAGCAAGCATTAGCCTCTGGGGCTCATATAATGATACAAATCAGTTTGGACATTCTCTGTTTATAATAAATCCCGAAATGAGTTCGTTTCTCTGTGCCACAGACCCCGTTGCTCAGACATTCAGCCTACAGAGCACAGACGTTGCCTGGATGCTGTCACCTTGGATTATGCAACTGGATTTTTCTCTGTCTCCTTGGTCTGACTTTTCTAACTGGTTATCAGTCCCATGATCCACCCCTCTTTATCTGTTTATCACACATGAACTGACTCTCTTCCAAATTCTTCCATACCAACATCTGGCCTGTCTCTAAACAGTACCCAAGAGCATCTGCCCCCTCTCTTTAGGATTATTTCAAATTTTGATTCTACCTGTTTACAATGTGGCCTTTATCTCCACTCTCCTGTCTTTCAGGATTAAGACTTTATCCCAACATACATCACATCCGCCTACATCCAGCATCTCAACTGTTCTGACTTGTGAGCTCATGCAGAAGATATTTCCTACCAGGTGTTTCCTTAACCATGCCAACATTCACAAATTCTTATTAGGGACTTTATATGTTAGATAGCGGAGAAAGAGCTAAACGGTATACGAAATTCCTATAGAAATCGCTAACATCTCTACTAGTTGAATGAAGATAAATTAGGGGAAGCATTTTACATGTGTTCCAGGCACTGTACTGATTTCCTAACTTTTTAGCAATTCAATCCCAAAATTACTCTGCAGACTTACAGATGCAATGATGTCCTCTTGAATGAATGAAAGTTGCTTTGCATTGTCTGAATTATTCACTTCAGATCACCCCTAACTCTACCTTAAATATCAGGGGGATTTAGGAGCAAGTTTGTTTTCCAGGAGAAGGAAGGAATTTGGCACAACCAAAAAACATAGATGGACCTTCACTCAGGCCACAAAATTCAGTAGTAAACACAAAAAAATAAGATGGTGACCCACCTTCTGGTATGTGTCCTAACTTCAAAGAGGACATAGTTGGGGAAAGAGAAGGTGAAGCTGAGAGAACCTATCACCCTTTGGTGAAAGACTAGCCAGGACTTAGCCTAAACTCATGAGACATGGTGCCAGGAGCAATCTGGCTAATTTTATACATCTTTAGTTACAGACTCCATTCCTGGATGGCAATTTGCTTACAGATCACAGAGTTGGTGTGTTCGTCTGCCAGGATGGGAACGAGTGTTGGCGTCACGCCCCAGTCATGTCAGGAGACTGCCCTAAGAGAATATTTCCCTAAATCTTTCCTTGTGACTTATTTGAGGCCTTTTTTTTTCCTGCAATAATCCACACTCAAGTCATTTTATATAGCTAACAAATTTGCATTTATTTTACTAGTTAAAGGCACTCCGTTGTTCATTTTGTCTAATTATATATGAAATGCATGTGACCGGTGACATTGAGAAGTGAGATTATAAGCAGAGTGAAAAGGAAGGGGAAAGAGCAAAACAAGTTTATTGTGCGCCTCCAATCAGAGACCACAAGTGAAATTGTTTGAGTCATGCTATTTGATTAAATGTCAGTTTGTAGGGCCATTGTTATTTATACTTTATAAGCAAGAATATTATGTTTTTACAAGTTTAAGAAAATGTCCCAAAGTCACGCAGTCGGCAATCTTTAGATCAAATATTTTATAGCAGTGTTTTCAATACTTTAGTAATATGGTTGGTGCCTTTTAAGAAGAAAATGGAAAATTGTAGACTCCCCATATACCTGGACCCAATTTTACAAAAGCATTGTAGTCATATTTAAATGCTGCCACTTAAGTGATTTTTGGTGCCAATGTAATTATAAATGTATACATTTTGGCATGAAATTTTTGAGACAATGAATTTCAATACTGTCATCCAAATGACACAGGATATTTTTATAGGTTTAAATATAATACAGAAATAAAAGCAGATTTTTAAAAACCTTGCTAAACATATAGGGTCTAGTAAATGTGTTCCAGTTTTTCTAAGAAAAACGAGTGGAATTGGAGTTTCAGGCATCATAGGACTCGATGATTCTGAGGCCCCCCTCCAAGCATAAAATGCAGTGGTTTTAAATCATTTCATTTGTTCTTAGTTTCTTTTACTCCAATTCAGGATGTTTCCTCCAGTTCTAGTAATTTTCTTACAGTCTCTGGAAATTCAATCAACACAGGAAGGTGAAGTTTTATATTAGAGAACGGTACTGAGGAACACCTAAAGTTTTCAATGCGGGTTTTCTGAGCTTAGTTTCCCATCTCTCAGGTGAACGTTAAGTAGGATTTACTCCTTTGTAGTGACTTTTGACACTAACATGTTGCATGTTCTTCTCCACTGATGTGTTTAGTGGGAGTCTGGAGTGAAAGGGATCATCATAAATATGACCACACGTTGAACAGAAGCCAAACAGCCATTGGTGATCACAGATATGATAATGTAAGTCAAAGGCTGACATGGTTCCTGTAACTGAGGGGGATTACTCAGCAGTTTAAAGTATGCAGTTGAGGAATGCTGTCTGGGACTGCTCTTAAGCAAAACAAACCCTTGCAGGAGAAGGAAGGCTGGCATTTCAGAGCCACGGATCCCCAAGAACTGAAGGGAAAGGAAAGAGAACATAATCAGTACTTCTTTAGTTCCTCTCCTAATGCTTCTTAATTTTATATTCTATTTAACTATTAGAACAGTCTTGTGACTTGGATATTATTCCCATCTTACAGATGAGAAAACTGAAGTTCAAATAATCTCACACATGGCTGTGAGGCTGGTTATGTAATTCAAGTGTCTCTGGCACTAAATCCCAAGCTCTGTTTCCCTATTTTCTCTCTGTGGAGGGAAAGGGCATTCATTTGAACAGGTCACAAAGTAATTCTAAACCCATGTGTTTTCTCTTTTTTCCCTGAATTACTTTGAAATTGTATCAATCCTTGGTTTCTTCCGTTTTACTGTCTTCTTCGGTAGGTGGAGGATGGTGATTCCTCTCTGTGACTAGTTCCTGGTCCTGTTTTCAAAGTGAGAATGAATAACTCTCACAAAGTATCTTCCAAAAGAAGACATATCTATGTTATTAAATGCTTAATTATTTATTAGCCCTGGTTATACTCAGTGTTAAGTGTTTGAAGCAACAGAAATATCTGAAGTCAGCTCTACCCAATGGAAAGCTCTTAGAAAAACCCCAAGTTTTGCCTCTAGTTCCTTCCCTAGTTAGTATAGAATGCTATCTATTCTGTTTCCTTGAACATCCTCATGTGAAAACGAAGAGAAGAGGTACACTTTTTTCCTCTATATGCCCTCGATCTGAGATAGAAATATAATTCCTGCCAGGTGATAAGAAAACAATGTATTTCATATCGGGCATTACAGAAAAGGCAGAATAGTATAACACTCATACGTGACACAGAACAATTACTGAATGACAAATTTCATCAAGTCTCCCTATTTCTTCATGGAGCATCTTGTGACTTGAGCCTGACCTATGAGTTGTCTGTGATGATGCCTTAGCTTGTTCTACATTAACTTCCCTCCTTAGAAGAGAACATAAGTGCTAATGAAACATGGGGGGGGTGGGAAGCAGAGTCAGGGAGTGAAATCTGCCTCCAAGTCACGCTTCTTCCTTACAACATTTTGTCTGAGAAGAACCACATGTAAAAAGGCACAAGGAACTCCCTGTGACAACTAACAATGATGACAAAAGAAGGCTTCCCAAACACATTCCTAGGGCTTATGAGGGCCATTTGTGTCACCCAAACTCTAGACAAGCTGACTGGCTGGCAGAATCTCCCACCTGAGCCATCCGTGATGGCATTTTCTACACTTGCCATGAAAATCTGTGCTCTAAAATGGCAGCACCTCAGTGACTGCTGGTAATGAGGTACACAGGGTGAAATGCAGATTAGACAGACTCTCTATCACTTTGCAGAATGAGCTGTGGCAAAAAACAAACAGGAAATCTGAGCTTGAGGTTTTGACTCCTAGAGAACAGAATCCACACCTTTCTACTCATCCACCTAGCAACCATGTTTCCTGCCTGCTCCTCTCCTGCAATAGATTCTCACTGAGCACTTTAGGCATTGTGTTACAAACCGAGGGTACAGAAAATAACAAGTCAGATGATATTGGTGTCCATGTGAGGTGAACGGTTTAGTCTATCTCATTACAGCACTGTTCGCATTCTGTTATAAATATATATACACTACATATTGAGAACATTGTCCCTAAATCATATCTGATTGCAAAGAGTTCCTTCTTTAGGGAAGGCGATAAACATTTAAAAATGTATAAGGCCTCCCTGGTGGCTCAACGGGGTAAGTGCAGCACTATGAAGCTATCCAGAGCCACTGCAGCAGGAGTTAGAGTTCGATCCCCTGCCAGGGAGCTTCCCACATGGTGCAGCAGACCTCTCCTGCCTTGCCCTCTGCTCCCCTCAGCAGTGTACTTCAGCCAACCTGCCTGTTCTGCTCCCCACTCTGTCTCTGGTGAATCCTCTCACCACCCCACACCTCTGGCCTACACCCCAGCTTGTATGCATAAATAAATATTTGAAAAAAATCTATAAAAGCATAGATACATAAAATATATACACCTAGGTAAAAACTTCCAATAGCTCTTTCATTCCTTTTTTTTTTTTTTTTTACATACAAGCTGGGGTACAGGCCAGAGGCGTGGGGCGGCGAGAGGGCTCACCAGAGACAGAGTGGGTAGCAGAACAGGCAGATGAGAAGTACACTGCTGAGGGGAGCAGCAGGTGAGGCAGGAGAGGTCTGCCCCACCATGTGGGATTCTCCCCGGCCGGGCGTCGAACTTGCGTCGCCGCTGCCGACAGCTCCACAGTGCAGCGCTTAACCACTGCGCCACCGGGGCTCTTTCATTCCTTTTAAAATAAGATCCAGATACCCAGCCACAGTCTACAAGGCTGTCCTTGATCATTCCTTTGGCTTACCTTTTTTGACTTTCATTCTGATTTGCAACAATTCATTCTCCCTGACTTTCTCTTTGTTCCTTAAGCCGTCAAGTTCTTATTAACCTCAGGACCTTTGAATATGCTATACACCCTTTGCTTGAAAACCTTTTACCCAGAGGAAGACATAGGGAAGTTCTCCCTGTCACTATGTCTTCAATTCAAATGACCCGCAGCAGCCACCCACTCTGCAACACCTTCCATGCCACACCAAGTAATTCTATCTGCTTGTTCTGGTGTATTTTCTTCAGAAAATTTATAATTACATAAAACAACCCAGTTGTCTCTAACTTGATAAGTCATGACTTCTCTGGACTTTTTACCTAAATTATAAGCCTAGAAAATTAGACTCAATTATTTCCCCGGTTCCTTAACACTCTGAAATCCTACTGTCTCTTATCAAAGACTCCATAAAGACAAGACAGGATTATATCAATTCTTGACATTTTTTTTCAGTGGAAAACATATCACAGATACTCCTTAGGTGAGCATCTGATAGTTGCTATGGTAGATAGATTACAGATGAATTAGTCACTACCTTCAAAGCAGGAATTCATTCTCTCTCTCTCTCCCTCTCTCTCTCTCCCCTTATAATATCACCTATTTATTAAGCATTTTCTACTTTCTTCCATAAAAATATACGACTCATTCTTCTGTTTCCATAGTAATTCCTTCTTACTGCTCTTGAATTTACAGACTGTTTTTTTTAAAATTTTTCCCCCTTTTTTACAATGAGGGAGAGAGCAGATCTACAATAAAAAAAATAGTAATATAATGCTCTGAATTCAAAGACATAAAGATCTGTATTCCTGTTTGACTAGGGATATCTATGAAGGTGAGTAGAGGAAGGGAGGATGTGCACTAAGGCCTAACTTATGGCAATGTTTCAACAGTTCTTTCTTAAGCCAATTTAGAGGGAGAGGAGCCCTAGTTTTACGTAAAAATTAGGAGGCGGGAATTTGCCACATATTAGGAGAAGAGTATAGAATGCAGTTCATTCAAATTCATCCAGCTGTATATTTTTTCAATTGCCTACCTGGAGCTACAAATCCACCAATCTTCCCTCTCCAGCTTTACAGAAGAGAAAAACATTAATCACACAAATAATCATACAACTTAAAATGGTGAAACTTCACATAAATGTGTACTACAGCTGATCTAACATAGTCTAGGGGACAAGGAGGCTTTGCTAAAGAAACTGAGGGTCAAACAGGGTTCCTAATTGCTTTAGTAGTATTTCTTTTCTTGCCATTCCCACAGCAGCATTAAGAAATTAGCATATCTCTTTTCAGACATCTGGCTCAGTTATTTTCTCCTTTTCTATGGAGTTCTAATATTGGGGTGAGGCTGGAGGCACAGGGGTGAAGAATTCACCAAATGGAGAACAGAAAAGGCGGGTTTATTAAAACACCCCACAAGAGAGCAGGCGATGGGATGGGAGATGTCTGCTCAGGAAGGATTTGGGGCTCCCATTAATAGGCTGTTTTCATGGGCTTTTTTTTTTTAAAGATTTATTTATTTTTTATACATACAAGCTGGGGTACAGCCAGAGACGTGGGGCGGCGAGAGGGTTCACCAGAGACAGAGTGGGTAGCAGAACAGGCAGATCAGAAATACACTGCTGAGGGGAGCAGCGGGCGAGGCAGGAGAGGTCTGCAGCGCCATGTGGGATTCTCCCCGGCTGGGCGTCGAACTCGCGTCGCTGCTGCCGACAGCTCCACAGAGCAGCGCTCAACCGCTGCGCCGCCACCGGGGAGGCCCTCATGGGCTTTTTCATGCTGGGTGAGTCGGTCTCTGCCAGCTGTTGTCTGCGGGGACATGCGGTTTGGGTGAGCCTCCCACACAGGACATGTCCTCCTGGGTGCTACTGGCCCAGTTCTGGGAATTCTCCATAGCCCCCATGGGTCATGTGACCCCATGGTCAGGTTCCCATGGCAACTCTATCAGTTTCCCTTTCTTAACTATTTTGTGTCTCCCAGCATTATTCAGCTATGCGAAGAGCAGAGACCAAGTTTTAACTGTACTGAATGATACCCTCACATTCTCTGTTTCAGATTTTCAGAGGGAGGATCCAATTAATGCAATTGGCTTAACAGACCCTTTGAAAACCACTCATGCAAAGATGTAAGTGAGATTGACTATCATTCCTGGACTGTTTCATCTCAGCCTTGGAAGGCTTATGGGTCACCTCACAGGGAAGACGATCTCTTACGTTTGAGAAACCAAGTGGAGGTTTGATGTTGGACAGGTATCTAGAGATAACCCTTGTTCATGGGTGTGTCAGGCCCCTGGGGGACAGGGGTGCTCTTAAGCATACCCAACCAAAGCGGGTGAGTTCACAGGCCAACAACAGAAAATATTAAAATGCATTGGAAAGCATGAGGTCTGAGGGAGCACAGATGACCACTTCTCAAACCAGCTGAAATGATCTGGAAGCCTACCTAGAATTAATTGATGGCCTGAATTAGGTCCTGAAAGAAGTGGTATGAAGATACTTGCAAAGAGGGACAGAGCAATATGATCAAAAGCCTGGGAGTGGACATTTCCAAAGAGGTGAAAATTAAATGAGAGATCATGAAATTTCCTCTCACTGACATGCACATCAAATAGGTGGACTATTATATGAACTTCTCCAATACTCATTTCTTATTTGATTTATTTGGATGGAAGTAAGAGAGAAACCTGACCACACTCCATTCCCTTAAGGGTATTAAATGAGAATAGTCTCATTATAATTTGTGCTATATACAAAGAAAAGAAAGAATACTACAAGGACTTTACATGAAAGCATTAAAGCAGCTAAGTATTATAGTCATTCAAATACATTGCATTTTGCACCATTGTAATGAACCCTGTTGCATTCTAGATAGTTGTCTTCAGAACCTTTTGATATCTACAGATTAAGAAGAGAGATTCCCCTTGGCTCCTTCCCTGGGGCAAGTGGTAGATTTGCATGCTAGTATCTGAGAATAAAACTCCTCTAGAGCCTTGGACATACAACAGTTTTTGCAAGAAAAGTGGCAGGCCCTTATCTATTTCTTTAGTACTCTGTATTTATCAGAATTCAACAATAAGACGGTGACAATGAGCTTATAAACTGGGTAGGGAAAATGTTCCAGCCCTGTGCACAGTAATTCCAGATTAGAGCTGGCAGAAAAATAGAGTACCCAGTTAAACCTGAAGTTCAAATAAACAATAAACATCATTTTTACTATGACATATATAGTCTATGTTGCATGCGATGTTTGGGTATACATATATTAGAAGTGTCTTTTTGTTTATTCTGAAATTAAAGTTATTGGGTAAGTCCTTTTTGCATTTACTAATTCTGACATCCTAATTCCAGGATTAATCTGGATGGACTGAAAAATTATCCAAGTTAACCCAAACAGGCGTGGCTGTCTGTTCATTAAAAGACTATTCTAGATTAAAATATTTCATTAAATTCATAAGATCTGATTGAAAATGTATATTCTATTGGCTATACAGAGTTGTTATTAAATCAACACCTCAAAATGGACAGCATCACTAAATCCAAACACTGTGGTGTATTTTTCCTAGTTACAATCATCAGGTTGTAAATGCAATTTCATATTCTTATACTTTTTTAAACTTTAAAATAATTTATTTTGTCTCCCCCAAGAAGTATATATCAGTTTTTAATGTGTAAAGATAACTATTATTAATGAATTAAATTTGGAACAACATATACAAGATATTATTCACTACAAGATCAAGTGCACGAGACAAGAGAAGATATATTGTAGACCAGTCTTTGGCAAAAATCTTTGCAAAGAGCCAGAAAAACATTTTAGGCTTTAGGGACCAAATGGTCTCTGTCACAGCTACTCAGATCTGTCATTGTAGCACAACAGTGCCAGAGGCAACATTATTTAAGCCTTAACTAGCACAAACTAAGTCCTTGAGCTCTTCTTTGTTTGCTAATGCATGCATTATTTCTGTAACTATCACAACTGAGATGTTTCCAAATAGACAAATCCATCCCCATCCCCTCTCTCCCTCCCTCCCTTTCTTTCTTCCTCCTTCTCTTCCTCCCTCACTTTTTCTCTCTCTTCATTTCTCTTCTCTCTCTCCCTCTCTCCCTTCCTACCCTTCCTTACTTTCTCTCTCTCTCTCTCTCTCTCTCTCTCTCTCTCTCTCTCTCTCTCTCTCTCACTAGGCAACATGGATAAGATTTGAAGTGGTTTAACTTCCCCTTAATGATGAATTTTGGAGATAATCTAATGACGTCAGTAAGAGTAGGACTAGACGGGCTTTGGTGATGGGAGAGCTATGGTGACCACACCTGAGGGGAGAAAGCCTACACTGTCAAAATATTCACAAGCATGTAAAACAATGGTGCTTTATTAAAACAAAATGGAATGAAACAAAACCTCGTTAGCAATAAAATGGTTTCTAACAAAAAAAAAAATAAGTCAGCCATTTGTGTGATTTTATTAAGAAAAAGAGTAGATACAGCAATAATAAAAGTACATTTCTTGTATGCTATTTCTTTCTTGAGTCAAAAACAACCACATAGACATGATTTGCTTCTTGATAGCTTGGATTGTTGTACAGTGGCCAAAAATAAGGCCCACTTGTCCCCCATGACAACCCTATCCAAGCCAAATTAATTTAGCTATTTAATTGTCTGGCACACAAACATATAGATTGTTTAAGTAATGTAGGTCATTCCAGGAAAAATGGTAAGTAATGGACAGTGGGAAAAGCAGTGTAAACAAAACAATGTTCACTTTACAATGTACTTTAATAATACACAGACTCCGAAAATACTGTTTTAATAATCTGAAAGAAGATAAACTATGTCCTACTTAGATAGGGACCGATCTACTTGGTTTCAAGTCAGAGCTAATGGCCTTAATGTTTTGAATAGTCTTGTCACCTACTCTTATAGAATTAATTGTCATCTTTATGTGCACAAGACACAGATCTAATTATATAACCCCTGAAACAGCAAAATCAGTTCACGTACATCCCATGATATGTCTCCTTTTCTCTTTCCTTGAGGAAACAGTCTTCAACCTTAACGGATCTTTCAAATATTCCAATTTAAATCAAATCAACCCTCCATAGAGCTTTCCCTTCTCCCTCAAGTATTCCAGAACCAAAGTCATTCCCAAGGTGATACAGAGCTATGATTACGGGAAATTTCAGTCTCTTCATATTTCATTTATCATCAATAGAAGGAAAAACAAGTCCCTAGTCATATAGCTTCAATTACCTACTGATCAAACTGAAAGTAAAAGGCCTTTGTCCTTTCTGTGTTTTCTATACATTTTCAGCTAAGAAAAAATTCCATGAGCAACAGGAAGTGTGGACATAGATGTATATATGCTAGGCGTTCCCCGTTACTACTTATAACCAAATGAGTGTGCCCGGATGTCTCTGACCTATAAATGCACAGGAGTTAAAACTGGAAAGCTGCAAAAGTTCACCCCCAGGCCAGACCCAGACAGTGTTCTTGTTTTAAAGTCCTAGCTTTATGACGAACAGATGAAAAATAGTATCCAAAGACTGCAAATCTACTACATGTATATACATACATTCCCAGGAAACACAGTTCCCTAAAGAAACAGTCATGCCGTAAGAATGGATTTATGGACCAGCTATTACACTCCGAAGCGATTTTTGATAGAGAAAAATCAACTCCAGAAACTCAAATATATGAATTCAAAAAGAAGGGGAATGTGGAGAAAGCATCAAAACTAGTTAAGTACTAAAAATAACAAGGTTAACTGAATAAACATTATGAAAACAAAATTTAGCCAAGGGAATTGAAGGGAAGTAGCAAAAATACTTCAAAGCACGCCTTATTTTTTTGAAAAACAATGATATGATTAGCATCAGTTTTCCACCCTAGAGGTACTTCTTTTTACAGGATTCTTTTTACTGTATTCATATTCTAAACAAAAAGCACGAAACTGGCTGCAAGCTGACTGGTCCTTGTGTGGCAACCATGTTGTTTTGATGCTGCTTTTATTTTCATTGCAATAAAGTTGCCTAAAAGGAGCATGAATAGTCAAAGCACAAAAGAAACACAAATAAAACATACAGACTAGAGTGACAGCTCACTGTTAACCCGGAATCAGATGTAAGAATTAAAACAATGGAATGCTGTTTTTTATATACCAAATTAATTAAGATTTTAAAAATAAAAATCTTAAATATTGCTTGGTGTGTGTTATGTCTGGAATTTTTAATAGACTATAAGGAAAAATGAAAACAGAAAAAAACATCTCCTGGAGTATAATTTGATAATATGTATTATCACATATGTGTATGTGTGTAAAGAATCTTAAAAATACTCGCAACTTGTGATCCAGTATTTTCATGTCTCTAAAATCTAGCTGAAAGAAATAAAGAAAGAAAAGAAAAGAAATCTGGCTGAAAGAAAGAAAAGTCCTAAAATACATGCATAAGGTTGTTACTGCAGTTATTTATGATGAAACATACTGGGGATAACCTGAGTATACATCAATATGGAAATGTTTAAATAAATTTTGTTAAATGAGTCCAATGGCACTTTATATAGCTTCTCAAAGGATATTTATAACCTAGGATATGCATGCAAAATAATGTTGTTAAAAAAAGACAACAGAATCAGAAGTTTTATCTTCACTGTTATTATGCCCATTCTGAGGCATATGAGCTTGCATGCGATTGATGTGTGTTTGTGCTTATGTGACTGTGCATCTGTGTTTTTAAATTTTCACAGTTAAAGCATCAATACTGGAGAAAATCTACTAAGTCTGAATAATACTATCAATGGGTTGGGAAAGTGTATTTTAATAATACCATATTTTGCATATTTTAAAAATATTGAGAATTCTGACAATTCATGATAAAATATTTTTAAGTGGGTCCAATTGATAGGCTGATGTTATCATTTCATGTGAAAACATCTATTTCTATTTGCCCAATCAAGACAAAAACCTTGATATATGTAAATGGTAAATCAACTGGGATATGGAAAATATCTAATTAAATAATTATATTGGATTGCTTTCTTTCTTTGTCTTCTACTACAAAATAAAAATGTTAACAACATTTTTCTCATAATTTTATAAGGTTTTGAATTGAATATTCGTTTCCCTAAATATAATATTAATTTAAATTAAATATTAATTTAAATTTCCTAACTTTAATAGTAATATAATTATATTAAGATAAACGAGTTGTGAGACTCTGGTGGCACAACGGGTTAAGTCTCAGCACTACAAAGCTATCAGCAGCAACTGCAGCATGAGTTCGATCCCCAGCCAGGGAACTTCCCACATGGCACAGCAGACCTCTCCTGCCTTGCCCGCTGCTCCCCTCTGCAGTGTACTTCAGTAGATCCACCTGTTCTGTTCCCTACTCTGTCTCTGGTGAATCCTCTCACCACCCCACACCTCTGGCCTACACCCCAGTTGTTGTATGCATAAATAAATAAATCTTTTAAAAAAAAGATAAAGGAGTTGCGAAGCGGTCTCCTTCTTAAAGTGAGAGTATCACCTTTTAGAATGTAAGGCTCAAAAGGTATATCTTGTAAAATTCAGATGTTATAAATTGTAGTGAGACTCAAACATTAAAAATAGGAAGGCTGTGTCATTCTATAATTTACGTGGGATCTCAATCATGCGCATTGTATCTATATTAAAAAATAAATTATTTTTCTTAAATATCATCAATTATTGTTTCTTTTGGAATAATGAAACATGTTTCATCTGTAGTATATCAGCATTTCATTAACACAAATAACTGGCTGAGTCAATCCAAAGCAGGAACTAAGACAACCAAAAAATAAAACATGATTCATTTTAATTGACTTTCTGACCTAAGAAAGTCAGACGAGCCAACTATTTTCCCTGCATATTAAGAGCCTGATACTTGCAAAACTTTGTAAGTAACGTGGCTCCTATCTGCAAGTCAGCCCATGCCAAGTCACGTGCAACTTCACTGCTGCTCTTGCTTAGGTCTGAAAATGGTGTTTTGTAGAAGTAAAGCATCCAATCTGTGATTTAAATATCTGTACAATAAATAGCTAAAATCTCTAGTCTCAGCATGACACTGGTTTAAAACCTGAAACTCAATTCTCTTGTTCATAAATTTATAAAGCATTCTCATTCATAAAAATAACTCTGAAGCACATAAGCCATCTCTGAAACCCATAGATGAGGTGTAGAGGTGGACCAAACACAGACCCACCTCACCGGGCTGTAGAAAGACAGAATGACGACGCGCATGCAAAGATTTCCACACTGTACTTGGCAATGCACAGGGCACTCAATTATTATATTCTTCCCTCCCCATCCCCAAAAATAGCACAGTCGTTTCTGAGACGGTTAGTACTTCAATGTTAAACCTTGCTTTTAGAATAAGTTCCTTTCAAAAATATTTCCTCTTAGCAAACACCTACCGGTACCACGTGTCAACCTTCAATCACTCTCCCAGAGCAACTGGAACACACCTGAGGCTCGCCCACTGGACCACGCTCCCATCTGAAAAGCAAGAGAAATACCTTGAAGTATCTTCCCATCTCTCTTTTCCTAACTACTTTTTAAACTGTTTCTCTGCAAGATTAAAGCGAACAAACAGAAATGAACAAGCAGGCAAATGAAAAAACACATCGTCGCTGTGAAAAAGGTGGGTGATGTTTCACGAGGCACAGGCGCTTATTCCAATTTAAATTTTCATAAATGCCGCCATCTAGTGTTCACTGGTCTCACTAAATTACTGGCCTTAAAAATATATTGTCAATGTGTGTTCGTTGCCTCTCTTTCCCCGTCTCTCCCTCCCTCCCTCGTCTCCCTGTCCCTCTCCTCCCCCACCCCCCCAGCTAACTAATCTTAACTCATCCATCCCTTCATTCATGCTACTATCCATTCAGCACTTACCAACCATGACCTCACAATCTAAAATAGGCTAAAATCTAAACAAGGAAACCCATTTTATTTTTTCAAACATGACTGGCAACTTTTTGCAGTCAAACTCATCGGGTGTTAAAGCGGCATGTACAGATGAAGATGTTGAGATGCAAGGACTCTCTGCTTGCTTTTCTGACACGTACCTCTATGTCCCTTAAAACAACCCTTTACTCCAGGATCATGTCTGTCTGTCTGTCTCCCCGCCTGTCTGTCTGTCTGTCTGTTTGTCTATCTATCTAACTGTAGCACAGTTGGCCAGAGTAAGTCCTTGACTAACATTTATTAAAACGGAGGAGCTGCGTCTCAGGACAATGTTCATTGTTTCTCACTCACACCTTCCTCCTCTCTCCATTCGGTTAAGAAAACATCTATTGTCTCCAGGTCTCCTATTAGTTACAACTTAATTACAGGAAAAAATATGTGAATAAAGTTCTGTAAGAACAAATCAATGTATTGTTTCTCTCAATTACAAAAAGGAAACAAAACATTTTGACATAAATGTAGTTATGGCTTTATCTAAGGCTTACTCAGTTTCTATGCGTTAATAATGTGCCTCAGAAGAGCCTATTTTTATTTTATTTTTATAGACTTTAGGCCTGAATTACCCAAATTCATCCTCTAAATCTCCTAAACTGACCATATAATAGACATTTTGCATTTTTGTTGACCATGTCTAAAATAATAAGATCAGAGCCTTCCATTCTAATGGGCTGTGTATAAACTTTTAGTGGAGAAAAATTGGGAGACCTTACTTTGCTTGTGCTACTAATCAAATATTAAAAATATAAATGGAAATTTATAATTAAAACATTTCTCAAAGGCAAATTCCAGGACCAAAGCAAAGATTATGGATAGTCGTATTCTCAGGCAATACACCAATTAACATTTGTGAAGAAAGTCAGCTTTTTTCCTATGTCTATGGTTCTAATCATTCAATTCATAATCAGAAGGGAACGATGCTATTAGGAATTGCTGAGCAGATTTTGTCATTCTCTTTAGTTGTAAAGCGATGAAGAGGGAGCTGAAGGTATGCGGTGATGTCTTGTGCTTCTCCCTACACACTCAGAAAACAAGCTATTTTCAACAGCCATGTTGGAATCAATGTGGGTATGATTTACGGTCACATAAAGTAAATTACTTGCAGAGGCCTACCCGAACCAAAATGGGCCTGCCAAGGAGAGAACAGAGGTAGCACAATCCACAGAATTTCAGGTGGCATTGTTTGGGTTGGATTTCTATCAACCACAACGTTTTCAAGTTTATATTATTGCAGAAAAAAATGTGTCCATAGTCAATATTTAAAAATTCATGTGGGTTTTTCAGTATAACACTCTCCCAATTGAGCTATTTTGGCCAACTTGTGTGGGTTTTTTGAGGCATAAATTATTTTCATGTATTGCTTTCATAAAATTATATACGTATGTGAAAATACTTAATACAGAGATAAATAAGTGCACATATGTACAAGATAAACTTAGAGTAATTTATGATTCCATTTTATTATGGACCATGTCCTATTACATTTCCTATAGTAACACCCCATCAATCCTCTTATAACAGTCAGATAGCATGGAATAGATATACTGAGATTCTAGAGGGACTGAGTTCTAAGCAGTTCAATTTGGGGTTGAGAAATACAAGGTAATATTTCAGAGGGTGTGATACACCCCTACTAATCATACCACATTCACACATTATATATACATTCAATAAACTGATTAGTGAACATTACTATTTTCAAAAGTATAAATCGTAGAGTATGAATTCAGGGTAAGAATGCTTTGGCTTTTACTCTGAGTGATTTGCAATGCCTTCAGAGGATTTTAAACAAAAGATTGACATGATTCGATTTGTGTTTTGAAAGGGTCATTGGTTGCTATTTGGAGAGCAGACACGGGGTAGACAAGAACACTGGAAGAGGCTACTGAAATAATACTAGCAAAATGGGACAGCGGCTTGTAATAAATGATAATAACCATAACTGGCTGTTCTGTTTATAAAAGAATAATTTTTACTATTCTCAGACTGCTAACTTAATTGAAAGAGAAAGCTGCAAATTTCCAAGAGACAGGACAGATCCCGCCAATCAACCCTGAAGTCAAAACATGACAAAGAAACCTTGCTAAAAGAAAAAAGGGGCCTCCCTGGTGGCGTAGCGGTTGAGCCCTGCACTGTGGAGCTGTTGGCAGCAGCAATGTGAGTTCGACACCCAGCCGGGGAGAATCCCACATGGTGCGCAGACCCTCCTGCCTCTCCTGCTGCTCCCCTCAGCAGTGTATTTTTTTTAATATATATTTTCATTGTTATTTATGTCTTTTACATTTTGTATTCCCATTGGGTAGCCCACCACCAATTCACCCGTGCTCCATCTCCATCTCCATGATCCCTTGTGTTCTTTTCTATTCCATTTTGTGCGCTTTACCTTCCCGCCCCCCCCTCCCTGTACTGATTGTCTCTCTCCTATTTGACTTCCTTACAGTCCTGTTATAAGTGAAACCATTCGATATTTTTCTCTTTCTTTCTGGCTCATTTCACTGAGTATGATCCCCTCTAATTCCATCCATGTTGCTGCAAATTACATGTGTTTATCTTCTTTGAATGCTGAATAGTATTGCATTGTGTATATGTACCACATCTTCTTAATCCAATCATCTATTTTTGGACATCTGGGTTGATTCCATACCTTTGCTATTGTGAACAGTGCCACAATGAACATACAGGTGCATGTATCCTTTCGGATCAGTGTTTTTGTGTCCTTTGGGTAAATTCCCAAAAGTGGGATTGCTGGGTCATATGGAAGCTCCATGTTTAGCAGTTTGAGGACTCGTCATACAGCTTTCCATAGTGGTTGGACCAGTTTACATTCCCACCAGCAGTGTAGAAGAGTTCCTTTTTCTCCACATCCTTTCCAGCATTTGTTGTTGCCTGTATTTTTAATGTGTGCCATCCTCACAGGTGTGAGGTGGTATCTCATAGTGGTTTTGATTTGCATTTCCTTGATTATAAGTGATGTTGAGCATTTTTTCA
>PVIJ01000509.1:0-45929 GCA_004024925.1 Scalopus aquaticus | reverse complement strand
CTGATTGGGTTATTGGCTTTGTTTTTGTTGAGTTGTGTGAGTTCCTTGTAAATTTTTGTTATCAGTCCTTTATCAGATGTATTGTGTGCAAAGATCTTTTCCCAATTGGTAGGGTGTCTGTTAGTTTTGGTTAATGCCTCTTTTGCTTATTTCTGATCTGCCTGTTCTGCTCCCCACTCTGTCTCTGGTGAACCCTTTCACCACCCTACGCCTCTGGCCTGTACCCCAGCTTGTGTGAACAAATAAATAAATTTACAAAAAAGAAAAAAAAAAGAAACCTTGCTAAAAGAAAATGAGTGTGCAAACTCATTTATGACTATATATGTACAGCTTTGTCCTTCATTTCCTTGAAAGAATTAGAAAACCCTAAAAATATAGACATGCATTATTCAATATGCATTTTTTTCAATATGAGATCAATTGTCATTCATTTCGTCAATTATTTAAAAATTAAAGCTAGTTGAATTTATAAAATATTTGGTGAAATGCATCATCTAAGCCTAAGCAAAAATTAAATTTAGTGGGAAAAGAATAAATTATTTCTTTATAAGAAAAAAGATAATCGATTGCAGATCTTTTTTTAAAGTACAATGTTTGGTTTTTTAAAGATTTATTTATTTTTGCATACAAGTTGGGGTAGAGGCCAGAGGCGTGGGGCAGTGAGAGGGTTCAACAAAGACAAAGCGGGGAGCAGAACGGGCAGATCGATGGAAATACACTGCTGAGGGGAGCAGTCGGTGAGGCAGGAAAGGCAGGAGAGGTCTGCTGCGCCATGTGTGAATCTTCCCAGCTGGGCAGCGAACTTGCGTCACTGCTGCCAACAGCTCCACAGCGCAGCACTTAACCACTGTGCCGCCAGGGAGGCCCTTTTTTGCAGATCTTAAAAACTAAAGTAAGTGATGAATAATGCTGGAAAGACATTCATATCAGAGTCAAACACAAGGAAGAAAAACTTGAGGATACCCAGTGTCCTATCTTGTATTTAGCTGTTTAATTGTGACTTGGGGACAATCCATGAGCCTTAGAAGGCAAATGAGGAAAATCTATGCAATATTATACTAATTTTTTAATAAATGGCAATCACAGCATATAACAGATAGCAATTCAATAGACAATATCATGAAAAGTGCAAACTAATATAATCATTTATAATTAAAATATATAATTAACAGTGAATAATTGCCTAAAATAATGAAAATATCTAACCACCCAGAAGTCTCTCATAAGAAAAAAGCAAATTTTAAAACTATATGCCAGTTTTCCCAAATTGACAAGGTTTTTTTTAAATGATAATATAAAGCTATTTAAGGAAATTCATGCTTTTCACCCATTTGTGATTGGCAGGATAAGTTATTTAAAATTTCCAGTTGGCAATTTAGAAATGTATATGAAAGATCTCAATTCTAGCACTCCCTTTACCTATCAATTTCATTTCTGCATAAATGTCATTAGAAGGTCATTCATAAGGGTAATCAACAATGTAGGAAAAAGAATCTTCCTCATATCATTGGTTATTGCAATGTGAATTTCTCTAAAGACAAAAATAAAACATTGGTGCCCTAAATAGTAAAATGACTAAATAGCAAAATAAAATTAAAACAAACCCATATGATGGAATCATGTAGTCACTGAAAAAATTAATGAATTATTTTAATAAATTGGACATTTTCATAATGTATTAAGGTTAATTAAACTGATTTCCAGGTACCATGTACAGTATAAAAGAAAGTAAAACCTACATTTCTACAATAAAAGTTTGAAAAGTTATAAGCGTATAATCTAACATGTTATTGTTGATTATCTCTAGGTGGTATGACTCTGTTACATCGTTTTTGTCCTTTGCCCTTTAGAATTTCTTACATATTGACAATATACATGTACTATTTAATAACCACATAAACACAGAGCATACAGTTTATTTGAAAATAAACCAATTGAAGCCTTTTGGATGCCAAAGGAGCAAGGAGGAAAAACAGTATTACACAATATTTTTTTAGAAAGGCTTATCTAATGGTTGTTCATTCTTTTGACAAACATTGGTTGTCTCTGTTTCATTTCCTTCCATAAACTAGATACAAGATTTTCAAAGATGAGTTAGTCACAATCACTTTCTCATAAATCTCATGGGTCACAAAAGGAATCTGTCAGATGTGGTGTAAGTTCAATTGCAATGGATTGGATATTAATATGCTATTGCAGGGCCTCCCTGGTGGCACAAGGGGTTAATTTTCAGCCTATGAAGCTATTCCCAGCCACTGCAGCATGAGTTCAATCCCCAGCCAGGGAGCTGACCCACATGGCGCAGCAGACCTCTCCTGCTGCAACCTCTGCTCCCCTCAGCAGTGTACTTCAGTTGATCTGCCTGTTCCGCTCCCCACTCTGTCGCTGGTGAATCCTCTCACCACCCCACACCTCTGGCCTATACCCCAGTTGTTGTACGCATAAATAAATATATCTTTAAAAAAATAATGTGCCATTGCAGAGTCCAAAGGAAAGAAGGACTGCCTGGAAGGAAAGGCGGTAAGGAGAAGCTTCCTAGAATAGTGCTCTCAAAGAGCTTTAAAAGATGAGCAGGGATTTTCCACATACAAATAGCAGGCACCAAATAGGAAAAATTGGAGAAGCCTAATTCGATTTCTATCATTGCTCATTGTCACCACCTTATCATATTTGTTTATAAAAAGCCTGATGACCAATCAAATCCTGAATACAAAGCTGAATAAAATAGCACCTTCACCATTGCTATAACATCTTTATGGCACTGTTTGCAAACAAGGCCCTCTATGATATAGCTACTGGTAACATTTGGCTCTTTGATAGCTTCAACACTCCCAGTGTGACACCTACCATACTCCACTGCTCCCCATCCCCTAACTGCATCATGGTGACCCATTCTCAGTACCCCTTGCATTCTTTTATCTTCAAAATACAATCCCAGGGGAACATAGCTTTCATAAGATGCCTCTGTTTGATGATTCCTGGCATCACGTGCATACTCATTAAATTTATTTGATGTCATCTTGAGTGATTATGTCTTATTCAATAAGCCAGGCAGCCAGTATTTAATCCAGAACCTGATACATGGTCAGCATGTGGTTAAGTGCTTGCTGAATGAAGACTGGATGGATGGATGATGGATGGTGAATTCTACCGAAGAAGCTTATCACTAAATTTAATAGAAAGTTTCTCAGTCTTTAGCATGCCATCATCTCTGAAGACCAATCAGGACCAAGTGACTGTCAGGTTATATCTTTCTCAAAACTTAAGAACCAGAAATCAGATTGAAACAAACTATTTTGTTAAGTCCCCAAGTAATCCAAATTAAAAAAACAAAAAACAAAAAACAAAAAAACAAATTTAGGGCCTCCCCGGTGGCGCAGCGGTTAAGCGCTGTGCTGTAGAGCTGTCGGCAGCGGTGACGCGAGTTCGACGCCCGGCCGGGGAGAATCCCACATCGCGCGGCAGACCTCTCCTGTCTTGCCCACTGCTCCCCTCAGCAGTGTATTTCTGATCTGCCTGTTCTGCTACCCGCTCTGTCTCTGGTGAACCCTCTCGCCGCCCCACACCTCTGGCCTGTACCCCAGCTTGTATGTATAAATAAAAAATAAACCTTTAAAAAAACAATTAAAAAAAATCAAAAACCAGTTCAAACTGAAATCAGGTATATTCATTTCAAAAAGGATTTTACTGAACAGATACAAAATAGCTTAATAGATTAAAAATTATAAATTATTTCAACGAGGACTCGAACACAGAAATCATGACAGTTTTTGATAAGTATTAAAGTCATTATTTTATTTGCTACTGTCTCTATGGTCTTAAAAATAAAGAGAATGACTCTTCTAGTGAACCCAGATTCCAATAAATAACAATCAGAGAATGGGGCTACCTCTCTTCTCCCAAACGGTATTTTCTGTTGAGTGGTCCAAGAACACCTTGAGCCCTGAATTCCTCCCTTAAGAACACAGTTTTCAGCCTGCGTTCTCAAATGAAAGCCATGTTAAAGAAGGAGCTGGCCAGGAGACATTTCTTATTTGCATGGTCACCAAATATCCTTGAACGAACAAGAAGCATATGGACAATGAAGCAGAAATTGAAGGTTGTACAGTCAGTGCTAGAAGCTCTGGGTAAAAGATAAAACTAGTGTTTTCCCAAGCCTGGAAACTGCTTCATAAGCCACTTGAGGGTTGGAGTGTTCATGCTACATATGTTTATTCCAAGAATGCCCATGACAGGGTTTCAGGTAGGGCAATGAATCATCAAATGTAGAATGAATAAGTAGATGAACACTGACTGACTGACTGACTGAATGAATGAATGAATGAATGATCAAATGCTGAATGAAGAAGTATATGATGGAATTATCGTTAATAATACACAATATGATAGAAGACTGGAAGTGAGCTATTTCTAATCAATAATACCATGCTAATCCCTGTGGCTAAATCTCACCTTAGTAAGTAAAAAATATCAGGTTGGTATTTGACTATGTAGATATGGATATAAATGTATGTGCTTGTACATATATTCTGCTTGAAAATATGGGTCTAAAGATAAGCCCCAAAATGTATAGCTTTAAGCAACTAAATAGTTTAAGGATCATTTATTTAAAACTATATTTCTTTCTAGTGAATAGGGGGGTATTTTGAATTTCTTAACTGTCTATATATTCTAAGTGTTCCAGATAGATATTATTTTTATACCCACACAAAATATTTTTTTAACAGAAGATATTCACAGAGTTACAGAGAGAAGAGAGAGTAGCTTTGGCCACTTCACTTTCTCCCAGAATTGATCTACGAAGGAGGCTATGTCCCTTCATCAGGAGAAAGGATTTGTGATGAACTCAATGGAAGCTTTGGCAGGAATATTAAGGAAGACCTTGGTTTCTCCGACTGCCAGCTTAAACAAAGTGAAGGCTGTCGTTTATTTTTCTTAAGTCAGCTTACTTGATTCATAATACTGGTGGTAAAAGCATCTTGGAGGAACAGGTGAGAGGTCACGCATGCTTTCATAGTGGCGTTATTATCTTATTAGATTAAAGCTAAAGAAAAAACAATCCAGGGACCTCCCCGGTGGCTCAGCGGTTAAACGCTGCGCTGTGGAGCTGTCGGCAGCGGCGGCGCGAGTTCGACGCCCTGCTGGTAAGAATCCCACATGGTGCGGCAGACCTCTCCTGCCTCGCCCGCTGCTCCCCTCAGCAGTGTATTTCTGATCTGCCTGTTCTGCTCCCCACTCTGTCTCTGGTGAGCCCTCTCACCGCCCCATGCCTCTGGCCTGTACCCCAGCTTGTATGTATAAATAAAATAAAATCTTTAAAAAAAAAAGATTTATTTTATTTATTTATGCATACAAGAGCTGGGGTGTATGCCAGAGGTCTGTGGGTGAGAAGATTCACCAGAGACAGAGTGGGGAGCTGAACAGGTGGATCTACTGAAATACAATGCTGAGGGGAGCACCAGGCAAGACAGGAGAGGTCTGCTGCACCATGTGGGAAGCTCACTGGCTGGGGTTCGAACTTGCGCTTCAGTGGCTACCAATAGCTTCACAGTGCTGAGACTTAACCCACTGAACCACCAGGGAGGCGTAGAAACAATCTTCTAATTGGTCTCCTAGTCCCCAATCCTTGCTTGCCAGCCTCTCTCACTCTCTTGAATGCCAACCTCATATACTCCTTATAGATATGACTCTCAGTGTGTCCCCAAGCTGGGGACATCCTGGGATGCAAGATGAATGATAAGGGAAACAGGTCCCAGTCCCACCAAGTATTTTCTTTGTGTAGGAGATGTTTAGAGCTCCTGGACTAGAAGCTAACATTTAAACCCTGCATGCGGCAGTCCATGTCCTCTGGAATATGTCCCTAGCTGGTTTCAAATTTGTGAGGTCAGGTAGGACCATCTCTTCCTTGCATATTAAGGAAGTCAGGCAGCTCCCTTCTTCCTGTTCTCTGTCCTATGATATTTTTCCTGTTCTTCTGTCAACTATTATGTTGAATTCCTTGCCACCTTCTGAAATTTTCAGATTCATCTTCTAATGCTCTGCCTGATAAACCACACCAGGGTTTCCTGCCCAGCTTCCATCCTTCAGGAATCAGAAATAAAATATTTTGAACCACTGGGCTACACAATTTAGGATTGTTTGAGAGCAAGTGGTTCCCCAATGTGAATATGGAAGCCATGTGGTAGGGCTTACCCCTGATACCAATTTTTCTGTAAGTATTTCACTTTTCGAAGCCCCTAACAGTAAGTGATTATTCCTGTCTCCTTGGACTTTCCTAAAGAATTAGCATTGTATTGTAAAGCAAAGAGAAAAAATAAAATAAATAATGGGCTTTGGAGTTCAACAGTTCTGGAGCTGATTAGCCGAACTACCATAAGATTCTAAACATTTAACATATTTCACCTCGATTTACTTTTTTTACTATAATGGTTATAATGTGGGTCTCCATGGTGGTGCAGTGGGTTAAGTCTCTGCATTATGAATCTATCCACAGCCAATGCGGCATGAGTTCAATCCCCGGCCAGGGAGCTTCCCACATGATGCAGCAGACCTCTCCTGGCAAGCCCGCTGCTCCCCTCAACAGAGAATTTCAGTCACTCTGCCTGTTCTGCTCCCTACTCTGTCTCTGGTGAATCCACTCACCCTCCCCCACACTTCTGTCCTGCACCCCAGCTCTTATATGCATAAATAAATAAATCTTTTAAAAAAATAGTTACAATGTCTGAGAGTGATTATGAAGGCTAATTAAAAATTACAAAATTCTAATTTTTAATTTAAATGTGTCTCTACATTATATCTGTTTATAGAATAATGAGGTTCCCTGTCCCATGCTGATATTCAGTAAATGTTTGCTAAGTTTCATAAAATGAGTTGATATGATGTTTTAAAAATATGTTAAATTCCAATAGAAGGGCTGGCATTGTCGTTGCATTAATACCATCTGTTTTAGACTGTGTTGCATTCTCTAAAAATTCATATGCTGAAATCTTAATCCCCGGCATATCAGAGTGTTACTGGATTTGGACAGTGGGTCTTTAAATAGGTAATGAGGCTAAAATCAGGTCATTAGGATGGACCTTAATCTAACGTGACAGGTGCCCTTATAGAATGAGGGGAGTAGGACACAGGCGCCTTCCCAGAACCCACAGGAGGTCGCAGGGCAAAGAAGCCACCTCAAAGTCAAGGAGAGAGACCTGGGAAGAAACCAGCTCTCTGACTGCTTGGCCTCAGACTTCCACCCTCCAGGACTGTGAGGCAATAAATTTTGATTTTGAGTCTCCCAGTCTTGTCCTGGGAGCCCTACCAAAGTAATACACCCTCTCCTCACCACAGCGCTATAACTGGTACACCTGAAATAAAACCTAATTGGGTTGTGCTATGGTGTCTATGTTCATTTGTTTGGTGTAAACATAGGATAATATTACAAAATTAGTTTATACTTGGAAACAGGAGAGCAACCATTTTTTTTATTTTGCAAAAAAAAAAAAAAAAAAAAACAAAGGCAGAGCCTGAAACACAGTGTGTGTCCCTAATGAATGACTGTATCATGAAGAAGATGTGCAATGAAGTCAGTAAATAAGCTGTATTGAGTGGGCTGGGATGTGTTTCAGTGGATTTGTTAGTGTTAAGCTTGAACACAGTGAATCATGAATGAGCCTTACCATACTTGGAGATATATTAATAGTTCCTGCTTTAATTTGAGGGTGCCAAATGCCCAGACATATTCCCTAGCAAGGACTGCTGGATTCCAAATGAGTAGAGCATGCCTTGAGCTTCCCCGAGCTAATATAACCCAATCTATCACATTTGGATAGAACATTACAGATCTGAATGTATTTTCTCTTACGCTTTCTCATTTGGTTTTCATTATGATTAAGCATAATAATTATTATAAACTCAGCATGGCTACCCGAAGGCTCAGAAATACAGTGCTTTCCTTCAGTCTCAATACATGAGACGTGCGGAGCTAGAATTTCAATTCAAGGTCTGTATGTTTCTTTCAGCGTTATAGCTGCCAGACCACACTGCTACTCACAATGTTCAGCACCCACCACCTACTCCTCTGAGACCAGAGAGCAGATCTCCAACTACCAGCTATGAAATCTCAGGTGATTTGGGAAGGCAGCCATTGGTGCATCAGAGTAACAGAATCAATGAAGACCCATTAAATTATGTGATGAGAAAGGCACTTTTGCTAATATTCTATAAGTTGTCACCTCTAAAAAGAGTTTAAACAAATCCTAGTTCATCTATTCAGAAAGTTACTCATCTAAGATCACTTCCATGACCAGAATTTGAAAACAGACCTGATGGACCCCACTCCTTCCATAGTAACTTATCCCTAATCATTTATTTCTATAGCATTATCTTAGTCTGCTTAATTATGGAAGGATATAGCTTTCAAGGACAACTATTTCCCTCTTGGAAAACTGGTGCCTGACAATGGGAGTGGGGTTGTCCCCAAATAGCATCATCTTCATCAAGCCCTCCTCTCAAGAGGCTGAGATTGTGGCATAGAACAAAATCCCAGTCTTTAATAAGGAACAAAAATAAGGGCCTTTCTGTGGTGCAGGGGTTAAAAGCTCAAGCTATTAAGCTAGCGCCAGCCACTGCGGCATGAGATCTATCCCCAGCCAGGGAGTTTCCCTCATGGAACAGCACACCTCTCCTGTCTCTCCGGCTGCTCCCCTCAACAGCGTATTTCAGTAGATCCACCTGTTCTGCTCCCTACTATGTCACTGGTGAATTCTGGCCTACACACCACTTATTGTAAGCATATAAATAAAAAAAAACTTTAAAAAAGAACAAAAATAAGGCCTAACTTTTATGAAGGCCTTACAAGACACTACACTGGACAATGTTCACAATCCAGGAAATCCTACAAAAATGTTATGAGGTAGATACTGTTTTAAGATGAGGAAACTGGACACTCAGAGATTAAATACTTTTCACAAGGTCATATAATTAGTACATAGTGAAAGTGGGTTTGGATCTCAAGTTTATATTGTACTTCTTAAAAGTTTAAATTACACCACCAGCAAATTTTTACAAAATCATGTTACTGAAATAAAATTAGTCATTTCCTATCAATTTGGATGTGCTCAACATGAATATGACAGTCAAATTCTAATTTTGGCTCTAGTTTTTTTTGTAGTCTGAAATAAATGGTTGTTTGTATCACAAAATGCATGCCAATAGTAATAGGCCTACGGTTAATACCTGTAAAAAAATCAAGTCATAGACTACTTTTTAGAATTATTCGCTTTTCACTTGTACGGCTGTTCAGGAGCACCTCTGGGGAGTGTCCAGCAGTAGTCAGCCAGCATTGTAGTGGACCATTTTCCCTGGTATCTTTGTTTCATTGATGTGATATCTTGATGGAAACGTTCACCATGTTCATCACTAACCATACCACAGTTTTCAGGGAAGAAATCCAGATGGGAATGAAGGAAGTGGATCTTTACAGACATATTGCAGCCAAGTTTCTGATACTGCATCATCATGTCTTCTACTAGTTCCTTGTAGTTTTCTACCCTAACATTCCCAAGAAAGTTTGTAGACACTATGCGAAAAGCATTCCATGCTTGTTTCGCGTCACCCTGCAGCAAGTTGTTGAACCAGTCATCTTTGAAGAGCTCTCGAATCTGAGGACCCACAAAAACTCCCTCTTTAATCTTTGCTTCGCTGAGTCAAGGAAATTTTTCATGCAGGTATCAGAAAGCTGGTGAGATCCGGTCCATGGCTTTCACAAAATTCTTCATCAAAGCTAGTTTGATGTGAAGGGGTGGTAGAAGGACTTAGTGAGCCTTGACCAGAGCTGGGAGCTGGATATTCTTCTCTCCATCTGCCACATTTTGTCTGCGAATCCATCCCTCTGCCAGTAGTGCAATTCACTTGCTCGCCTATCCCACTCACAAAAGAAACACATGTATTTTGTACATCCCTGCTGCAGTCCCATCAAAAGGGCAGCTAGCTTCAAATCACTACAGACGTGCCACCTGTACTTGTTCTACTCAATGGAATTCAGTAGCTGCTTTAAGTTATCGTATGTCTCTTTCATGTGGACAGCACGCGCTACTGAAATAGATGGAAGACAGTTTCCATTGTGCAAAAGCACAGGCTTAAGACTCAGTTTCCAAGAGTCTAGAAATAGTCTCCATTCTTGTGGGTCATGAGTGATTTCTAAGGCATTCATGAGGCCCTCGATATAGGAACAGAATACCAGAGTACTTTCCTTTCTAAGAAAGGCTCCAACTGCTGGTGGTGCTTTCAATATAAAGTAATTGTGATATCTTCTTCTAGAAAATTCCACTGTTGGAATCCTGATGCTAGCAAGTCTGCTTTGTTCTTGGATAAGTCCAAATAATGAACCAGGTCATTTAGTTCTTCCTGTGTTAGTCTGTGTGGGGTTTTTGATGCACCACAGTGAAAATCTGGATCACTGCATGCTGATGGAACAGGAGAACAGGTCAGCTACCCTTATCCTCATCAGATGAATCAAGAGAATATTCTGCTGGAGGTTCTGGAATAGGAAGTCCCTCACCATGTGGAACTGGTCTCAATGCAGACAAAGTCTGAAATATTTTCAATGCTCAACCTTTCCAACAGGGCTTTCTATAGTGCACTGCTGACGTCAGCTTACTTCAGCAGCTGCCCGGCAATAGTATTGCATTGTTTCGGAAAATGATGCAATCGACTCTAGATGATGTGTGCATGATGGTATTATGCAATGCGATGCAATATTACATCATTCTAGGCTGATTTAGGATGTTGTTGCAGTCCTGCTGGATAAATTTACACGGTGAAACATTTAAAATGAATTATATGAAATATCTTCAAAACGAGTGCTAATAAAAAATTTTCAGGGTTATATTCATGTTCAACACACCAAGATACTACAGATTAGGGCCTTTTTAAGTCAGTAACAGTCTCACTGTTGACCAGTGTTACCTTTAACTAGCATGATGCTTAACACTCATTGTCCTCTATTAGACCAGTTGTTTACAACACTATTTAAACATATCATTAATTTATTCAAAAACATACTTACTGAGTTCCTGCTGTGTTGTAACACATTATCAACTCAGCTCTGGCACTGGGGAACAAAGAGATTTATTAATAAAAGATATGTCTTAAGCAAATAAATGCAAGCTTATTGAATTTATAAAAATAAGCAGAGCTGGGCCTCTCCGGTGGCGCAGCGGTTGAGCGCTGCGCTGTGGAGCTGTCAGCAGCGGCGACGCAAGTTCGACGCCCGGCCGGGGAGATTCCCACATGGTGCTGCAGACCTCTCCTGCCTACACTGCTGCTCCCCTCAGCAGTGTATTTCTGATCTGCCTGTTCTGCTCCCCACTCTGTCTCTGGTGAACCCTCTCGCCGCCCCACGCCTCTGGCCTGTACCCCAGCTTGTATGTATAAATAAAAAATAAATCTTAAAAAATAAAAAATAAGCAGAGCTATATTGGAAATGTATAGGATATTGTGAAATAACAAGGGCACTAAACATTTATGTTAATGACAAACTCTCCCTTCCTAGTTAATATACTTATTCTCATAAAAATAATGTTTGTCCAAAATATGTGCCATCCTTCACTTTTACTCCCATTTTACACTCATCAAGTACTTTAGTTCGATCATGAATTCTATTTAAATCATTGTATCAAGGAGCTGTACTTTTGTTAACTTGGTAATAATAATGCTCCTATTCATCTTTATAACAGTGCTTTGCGTAAAACTTTGCTAAGAGCCATAACTTACATCAAAGACTATTTCAAGCAGGTCGCTTAGATGTTCATTTGGTTAATAAGAGGAAGACTGGAATATTTTTTGCTTTCCCTGCTCATTTATATCAAAAGAACATCAGGAGAAAATTACCTCCTGGCCTTCTGGGCTATGCCTGGTGTACCGTAATTACATATCAAGACTTCTCCAAGTTTAGGGAATGGGGACTAAAGTCAGTCGGTGTGTGTGTGTGTGTGCGTGTGTTTGGAATTGTCTCAATTATGAAATATTTTATTACATACTCCACTGAACAACTAAGTCCCCCTATTTAAGTGCAAAATAACAGAGAGGGTCATATGGCATAGTGAAGAGATTAAGGGATTTGAGATCTTTCAAAATGAAATTCAAAGCCAGGATTTCATGCTTATTAAATATGTGTCCATAGGCAAATTAATTATCTGAGGCTCCATATCTACCCATCTAAGGATTTATCTGTTCTTACATCTATCTATATATGCTATATATGATGAAGATAATGGTATCTATTCCTTAGTGTTAAGTTAGAATTCAATGAGTAATCTCCAAAGTCTACACAGTGGTAGCCATGCATGAATGAGTAGCCAGTCTGACAAGATCATTATTATAACAAAACTTAACATACATTACAAGACTTCAGTGAAGTTAAAAAAGAAGAAAGAGGAGAAGCACCTGCTAATGTTGGGCTTTCAGAGTTCCTTCTGAAATCGATTTTCAACCAGGAAGATGGAGAGGGTAACATATACTCATTTCATTCATTTCTGAATTTTGTTTTTTTTCTTTAAAGATTTATTTATTTATGCATACAAGAGCTGGGGTGTAGGCAGAGGTGTGGGGGATGTGAGAGGATTCACCAGAGACAGAGTAGGCAGCAGAACAGCCAGATCTACTGAAATACACTGCTGAGGGGAGCAGTAGGTGAGGCAGAAGAGGTCTGCTGCACCATGTGGGAAGCTCCCTGGCCGGGGATCCAACTTGTGCTGCAGTGGCTATGGACAGCTTCATAGTGCTGAGACTTAACCTGTTGCACCACCAAGGAGGCCCTCATTTCTGAATTTTGTAAGCTTGAAACCAATGTTTCATTGAGCACTAAAACACTGAAGTTAGTCAAAACACGGAAGCTAGTCTATCACAGAATAGCTAAATTAGTATCAAATTTATTCAAGAATTTGTAAAGATATCCAACTGTGCTCTCCAAAAGTGAACAGAGAATATCCAATTTAAAGAGCAGAACTAGGAACAGTAAAATCCCCATATACTCTTAAAATGCTTAACATTTACCTGAGATGTCAAAATATGATAGGTTGATAAAATCATTTTGAAAAAAAAATGACAAGATCCAACATAATAAAATTATATGAGTATGGGTAAAACTATATAAGATAATATTTTTGTAAGTTTCTATGATAATCAAAGATGTTTGCACATGAATATTTCATTTCTAAGTTAATTTTTTCATGAAATGATCATTCTCATTCATTTTTGCATACAAGTATTCACTCATTAACTCATTTAATAAATGCTTTCTGAGAGTGGGCAGAGATAATTAGCGCAATGGAGATTTTAAAAAAATGACCCCAAACATTTCTGTTAAAAAAAAAAATCATGGTGCATGGAAGACAGGCATTATACTTATTTTTATTATAATAATAATTATTTCTCTGAACCTCAATTTCCTCACCTATACAATAAATACAGAAATACTCATTGGTGAATACTCCAAGGACGCTCTGTGATATTCTGAATGCAGCCAGTACCCAATACCTTAAAATTTTTTATTTTTTTTTAATGCAAGGAATTTGAAAAAGAAAGCAGTAGCATTTCATTGAAACGCAAGAGAAGAAACAATTGTTAACTCAGAAGACAGAACTGAAAATAAAATAATAAAAGTCAAGACATTCAGGCAGGAAATTGTAGTCTGACTAGAGAGAAGAGAAACAGGTCACCGGAGGAAATGAGAGCAAATATTAGAATAGGCAATAAAATGAGAAAATGGAGTTTCATAAAGAAAAGGAAGCTGTATATGCAGTTGAAGATGGGAATCAACATGATTCCTCTGGAAAGACTGGTAGGATTTGGGCAGCATTTTTTTCTGAATAGTTGTGAAAAAAGATAAAAGTGTATCTCTCAAAGAAAACTATGAATATATTACCGAAAATCTCACTGTCCAATTTTATCTTCCAAAGGAAAATAGAAATAAGACTACAGTTCTTTTGTCACGAATCTACAGTCTTTGAACACCTTCTAATGTTATATTCGAAACTTATTTTGGACCCATTTAAAAATATATCAAATCTGCTATAGTTTCTTCCACAGATGAACTCTCTCAAATAGAATATTTACCTTCTAATGACTGTTCTAAAATTGACTGGTAAATTGAATTTCTGGGGTTCAGAGTATGTTTCTGGACAGCTGCTTTTGAATTGTGGAAAAGCGCCAGATTTTCTAAGTTCAAATCCTATTCAACAATAGCAAAACAAAATTATCTGTTATCTAAGAAAAATGCTCTATTTCTACATTTATTTTTAGCCTCTCTTATTTGAATAAAGACTTTCAGTATATCATGACATTAAAAAAACATAAAGTCCATTTAATACATAAGTTAAAATTTTAGCATCTAGTTTTTCTTTTTTTTTTTTTAAAGATTTATTTATACAAGCTGGGGTACAGGCCAGAGGCGTGGGGCGGCAAGAGCATTCACCAGAGACAGAGTGGGGAGCAGAACAGGTAGATCAGAAATACGCTGCTGAGGGAGCAGCAGGCGAGGCAGGAGAGTTCCGCCACACCATGTGGGATTCTCCCCGGCTGGGCGTCGAATCCGCCATCGCTGATGCCGACAGCTCCACAGAGCAGCGCTCAACCGCTGCGCCAGCAGGGAGGCCCCCAGTATCTAGTTTTTCTTAAAACAAATTACACAAAGCAATATTTAGCTTTGAGAGAAAACCCAAATCTCCCCCAAAATAATCTAGACCACACATGTAAAGTTATTAAAAATACTGGCATTAGTGTCTATATGAGACAAAGGACACAAGATATTTAAAATACTGGTGCAATATTTTATTTAGGCTTTTTAAAAAGTAGCAAATCATCGGGCCTCCCTGGTGGTGCAATGGGTTAAGTGCAGCACTATGAAGCTGTCCAGAGCCACTGCGGCAAGAGTTCGATACCTGGGCCAGGAAGCTTCCCACATGACACAACAGACCTCTCCTGCCTAGCCTACTGCTCCCCTCAGCAGTGTACTTCAGTCAATCTGCCTGTTCTGCTCCCCACTCTGTCTCTAGTGAATCCTCTCACCACCCCACACCTCTGGCCTACACCCTAGCTTGTATGCATAAATAAATAAATCTTTAAAAAAAATAACAAATCATTACATGACTGTAGTTTATGTGTGTGTAAATAGATCTTATGCATATAAATGTATTGGCTGATCATTATAAAGATACACCCTTGTTATTATAACAAACAATTACACAAAAATGTAAGTTGAAAGAACTCATAGAACAGATGAGGGTACAAAAGTTTTTGAAATCGCTAACCTTCCTGGAAGTGCTTTTTCTTATTTTAGGATTTATTTTAAGTATTATTTTTACTGAGGAATGTTTGTTGAGTCATACTTGCAGATTTTGCACAATGTTAATCATTCGGATTGTTAAAAACTATTTCAGTTCTTCTGTTGTGTGTGCGCAGTACTTCTCCCTCTGAAGAGCAGTGTGGTCGTGTGACTTGTTTGAACCAATAAAACATAAGGGAAAGTGAAGAGGCATTTCCAGGTAGAAGTTTGAAGTGTAGTGTGTGATTTATCATGCATTTCCTGCCATGGGAATTGTTCAAGTGTGTGTCACGATGAAGCCTTTGTTAGCTCAATTTCTGGATGTGTGTAAAACTAGACTACCTGCCAGCCTACATTCGACACACAGAATGAGAGAGAAATAAAGTGCTGTCATCTTAAGTCACACTGATTGTAGGGATTGCTAGTTACACAGCATAATTTAACCTATCCTAACTACTATAATTGCTCTTACTTTTGTGACTTTATGCTACAGTAACTAGTTATTTGTCTGTTTATTAAACTATAATTATTTTTAGAATACGGTTCCTGTATTTTCTTTCAACCATAACTTGGCATTTTGTAGGGATTGAAATGTGTTTTCTGAGTAAATACAATTTAAAAGTAGTTAATAAATGTGTACTTGAATGAGTTTGGTTCTAAAAAGTAAATAATTTTCATATTTTCTTAATATTTAATGGCAGTCAAATAAATGTATTATTTTCACAAAAAATAATGAACTTTTGGGAAAGAAAATGCTGTAAATTACTTTTGTTTTGCTTGCATATCTATAGCCTGAAAATTAAATCCTTTTTAACCCCATAGAATACATTCAATAGAATATAATTTTTTTTTCAAAATAAGGGCACACAAAACATATGGTACCAGAAATAAGAGAAATGGATTCAATAGCAATGAAGGGGAAGTCCCTCTGGTATAAAAGTGAACTAACTTCTCCATCCGAGAACTGTATTCTCTATATCTTTGAAAAGAACTATTTAATTTATCTTAAAGGAAGTTAATACATATGCCCTTGTGTAAACATATACAACTTTGCTATTAATCAAGGTTTTTCCTCACATTTAAAACCCATTTCTCACCAAAATGCCTATACTTGCTTTCTTAAGAGAAACTCTACAAATTTACGAGGTATGTCTCAAGTGAACTCTTCAATTTGTACTCAGAACACAATGAAAAGTGCCAGAAAGGATGTCTGAGAAAAGAGAACTAGAAACGTGTGGCAAAATTTCATAAAATTGAATTGAAATTTTAGACTGCACTCACCCATGCTTCTGTCTATTTTTTCCTGAGATCATTGTGGGACTGGATATTGGGATGACAAAATCCCTTAAAATGTGAAAACTGATTTTATAAACATGTAGTGATGCTAATAGTCAATTTAACTTCTTGCTTCTTCTAGTTTATCCATCTCCTGTTATCAAGAACTGTGGCTCTGTTCACACCACCTCACTTACTTCTTTGCCATATGCAGTAAAAATCAAATCGTTTCGGTACAACATAGGCACCAAAAAATGGAAGTTACTAATGGAAGTCATATAGAAAACAGCATGTGTTAGGACCTGAATTTTTCAAATATCAGCTTTAGATAAGGATGCAGCCTTTGCTTGTTATAGTTTCATGTTACTTTAAGACACCAAGGACATGCTGTAAATAACCACCCAGTGTTACATATGGTGCCTTTAATGTCTCTTTGTCATCCTGAAACAGCATTCCTTAACTCAATAATGAGGAGAGTGGGTGTGCTTGGATTGAGAGTAAAGAACATGGAATGATACACTATTCCTGGAACTGATAACCCAGAAGCATTTTCTTCCCTTTGGAACTGAGGACATCAGCAGAGAGAGGAGGGTAGCTGTAGAACCCAGAAAGAGAAAGGAGTGGTAAGGTCTTGGGGGTGACAGGGATTACGGCCTGTGATATAGCGACATAGCACCCTGCAGTAGAGTTAAAGATTCCCTGACACCATGCCCCACTGACTTCTTTTCCTGGTTACTCTGCTTCGAATTGACCACACTCAAAGCACAGCTAGCACACAGAAAGGGGCCCTGCAGATGCAGTGCCTGAGTGACTCCTTCCTGGGGTGGGGTGGAAGGCTCAGGCAAGCAGAATATATCAAATACCTCCTCTCCATCTCTGTAAAGGGTACTACTTCAGACTATGTAGCCACCAAATCTTCTATGTTTTTCCAGCATAAAATGTGACTTACCTAATGAATGAATCACCAGTTGTTTACTAACAACTGATTTTGAACAAAAACTTAGAAAAATTGTAAGATTAGGGCCTCTCTGGTGGCACTACGGGCGCAGCAGACTTCCCCTGTCTCACCGCTATTCCCCTCAGCGGTATATCTCAGTCAGTCTGCTTGTTCTGCTCCCCACTCCGTCTCTGGTGAATCCTCTCACCCCCACACCTGTGGCCTGCACCCAGTTCTTGTATGCATAAATAAATAAAAATAAACCTAAAAAAAATAAGAAAAAGAACACGGGTAGAGAGAGAACATGGGTAGTGGATCTTTCCAGAGAAGACTGTACATAACCCCATTAAATACTGGATTAGATTAGCCAACTAAAAAATAAAATGAGAAATAACCCAATGGGAATGGTGAAAGTGGTATCAAATTTCAGTCATATACAAGTCAACCATATTATAGGAAATAGGAATTCAAAAAAGGCTGCACTAAAGCAAGCCAGGCCTAATTAACCATGTATCAAATGCCCCGATGGCATGACCATATGTTAACTTGAGAAGTTGGCTTTTAGCAGATTTTCCTGCTTACCCAGTAGATGCCCTGATTCCCTTTCTCCCCTTCATTCTCACACTGGCATTGCTCCAGACAGCACAATTCTTTTCTGTCGTTATTTGGTGAGAATTCTCACATTGGTGATCGGAAAACTAACACACAGAGTGAAAATTTAATGCTCAAGGACTGGGTCTCCCTGGTGGCAGGGCGGTTAAGAGCTGCGCTGTGGAGCGGTCGGCTGTGGCGATGCGAGTTCAAAGCCCAGCTGGGGAGAATCCCACATGGTGCGGCAGACCTCTCCTGCCTTGCCTGCTGCTCCCCTCAGCAGTGTATTTCAGTCAATCTGCCTGTTCTGCTCCCCACTCTGTCTCTGGTGAGCCCTCTCACCACCCCACGCCTGTACCCTAGCTTGTATGCATAAATAAATAAATCCTTAAAAAAAATAAATAAAGCTCAAGGACCCAGCACTGTAAAGTACTTCTGCCCAGCTGATCTCTTAAACACATGGGCATTTTGATGACTAATAATATGAACAATGCTTTTATTCCTGTTTGTTTGTTTTTTAAACGAATAGGTTATTTGTCAGATTTTCCATTAATTTTGGGTCACATGATTCAAATATTGTTGCATCTTCCAAAACATATGATAATTTCAGGTCAGTATTGTAAGTATAAAACTATGGCAAATCAATAACATCCAACAGAAATTTCATCCAGAAATACCTGACTGGAAGTTTTGTCTATGTGTGTTTTTGTCTAGGCTATTCTGGGGAGGCAATTGAATGTACTAGTAGGAGAGAGAGTTTGGGGACTAGACATTTGTATTTGAACTCTTTCAACATCTTACTGGCTGTCAAAATGTGGAGGACTCTTCAAATAAAGAGGATCTAATTTTATGGCTTGCAGTTTTTCTGTAGAATATGACAGTTCTTTTAAAGGGATCTACATTCATTTATACCTATTTGGGAATGAACAGAAAACTTCTCAAACCTGAGTGCTTATCAAAAACTAGGCAACAATCCCTATTTCAGATTGGTCATGAGATCGAATGAAGATCTCAGCTGTGGATCTCAGCCGCAGCACAAACCAAGTCTCAGGGTTTTCTAACTAAGTGATGAAACGTTGTACCATTACAACTTTAGCAAAATAAGAAAAAGAATAGTGAACAACAAATTAACTTGTCATCAAGTTTTAATGAACAGAGGCAGCTGAAGTGTTTGCTACTGTATCGGGGTAGTAATAAGCATCCACTGCAATCACCTCTTTGCACAAAAGTCTTAAAAATATCAGTTTCCTTCTTATGCACACCCTCCTGTGTCCCCTTAAATAGTCTACAGAATGAGAGTAATAAGGGCACTTAAAAGCAGGGGAGCTGTTGCTTACTCTTCTTCTTGCTCTTCCCCTCTGATTCCTTTGTGGTCCCCTACTTCACTGTCCCGCTTCGCTGTCCTTTTTACTCTGAAGGATTTGTTTTGTCTAGCAAGGAGGTGTAAAGGATGTGCGGCAAAGGAAGACTTAAAAGTGCCTTTTGGTGGGCGCCTCCGTGCCAGGGGCAGGCAAGCTGCCAGGGAGCGCTCAGCCAGCTGCCTCGGGAAACTCATACCTGCATAATCAGGCGAGATGAAAGTCCAGGGCTTCCTTCCATGATACCACAGGGCCGGGGCTGGGGGGCAGCCCACATTCAGGCCCAGCTGGAGACGAGCAACCCAGGGGAAGTCACTGCGTTATTAACCCTAACTGTTACTGAAGCCTAGAAGGGCTCAGTGGTGTCTAAAGGGCTTGCGGAATAGCCAAACCTGGAGCATGCAGAGGATGCCTGTGCGAGTCGGGGCTTCCTTATGAGCTCTCGTTGAAATAAAGGGGGAAACTCGTAATCAGGCTAATAATAACAACCATGATCTCCCCAGGCAAGATAGAGATTGTGCAGCTAAGAGGCAGGGCACAGAAAACTTGCTCAGCAGATTTTCTTGCTGGATGATTTTTGGACTAGGATGTGCGTGGCTGCCCGCCGGGCTTACCTATACTCCAGCGTGATTTCTCTATGCTTAGTTTTCAATCATTATGCGCTATATAAACTTGTACCTATTTAAAATTCTGTCAATCCGTCGAGAGGATGCATAGAAGAGGTGGAAGGAAAAGTCATGAGACTGTTTAAAACAGAAAAGAAAAAGGTAAGAGATCAAAAGTGGGAGTTAAATGAGAAACAGCAAAACAACATGAAAAAGAACACACACGAGGGACAGACGAGGAGTTTTCATGAGTAATAGATGTGTCTCTTCATAAGGCTGAGCTATGAACATAATTTCAATAACTGTTTCCTTCCCAGGAATAAATTAGAGTGAGCTGACTTTTTTCCTTCTGGGGGAGAGATTTGACAATGTCCGTTCTAGGGATTTGGGGCTGATCCTGGGGAAAGGCGAGGCCACGCAAGCAGTCCCGCCCACAAGCTTCCCAGTGTATGTGGGGGAGGGTACTTGGATAGGGATGTGTGGGCGGCCAAGTCCCCCATGGAACTGTTGCCCAGTGGGGAGGCTAGCAAGGGAATTTGGGGGGAAGGCGAGCATCTAAAGAGGATCAAGGTTCTCCCCGGTGGCGCAGCGGTTAGGCGCTGCGCTGTGGAGCTGTTGGCAGCTGCGACGTGAGTTCGTCGCCCAGCTGGGGCGATTCCCACATGGCGTGGCAGACCTCTCCTGCCTCGCCCGCTGCTCCCCTCAGCAGTGTATTTCCATCCATCTGCCTGTTCTGCTCCCCACTCTGTCTCTGGTGAACCCTCTCGCTGCCCCACGCCTCTGGCCTGTACCCCAGGTTAAATAAATAAATCTTAAAAAAAATAAAATAAAATAAAGGAGATCAAATGTCTACAGGAAGTTGTCAGCAGGAAGCAGGGAATCTCTGGGTCAGAGACCGACAGAAGGCAACTGCGGAGTCTCATCAGGGAGACTTCCAGGCTCCAGGACCTGAGGCAGGGTTTCTCAGGTGATGCAAAGGAGACAAACTCTCTATGTCTCAAGTAGGCTTATTATTTTTTAATGTTTTATTTATGCATACAAGAACTGGGGTGAAGGCCAGAGGTGTGGGGATGGTGTGAGAATTCATCACAGACAGTGGGGAGCAGAACAGGCAGATCTACTGAAGCACACTGCTGAGGGGAGCAGCGCGGAGACAGGAGAGGTCTGCTGCGCATGTGGGAATCTCCCTGGCCGGGGATCGAACTTGTGCTGCAGTGGCTGGGGATAGCTTGATAACACTGAGACATAACCCCTTGTGCCACTAGGGAGGGCCTGGGTTATTTTTTTTTTAATAATTGATTTTTTTAATAATTGAATACGCAAAACATTGAGTTTGTAGCCAGCAACTTTTAGAATAAGCAAGCCTCAGCCTGCAGTGAAGCAATAAACAGCTAGCACTCAATGCATGAAGACCATCGTTGACTCATTTATACGACACGGTCTCACCATCTACTTTGCCTATTACTGTCACCATAGTTACTGACTGTGGCCTGGCATATGCCCTGGTTAGGACTGCCAGCCTCGGCGCTCCCTCGGACCAGGAACTCATAGATCTGCAGGCACGGAAGAGCAAAGCGGGAGGGAAGACCTGGATTTCTATGCCAGCTCACGCAGAGCCCTCTCATCCATCCTACCTCCCCCAGGGCCACTGACTGCTGATGAAAAGTCACGTCGAGAAGAAGAGGCTGTGTGGATATAAGCGTGACCATCCTGCAGAGCCAGACCTGCCTCATCCCTCTCCTAAACACGTCAGCCCAAAGGGGAAGCTGAGCATCACTTCAATTCAGTGGGGCTGGGTGTTTGGCCACAGTAAAGGTGCCGTCTGTAGTCACAGCCCTCCAAGAGGAAGCCAGCGGAGTAAGGAAGCTGCCGCTCTCGTGCCTCCTAAGCTAATGTGGGGAAAAGCTGAATGCGATGGTTTGGCTAAGTGAGGTTTGTGAAGCGGGAGTGATGTCCGCTGAGTGTTACTGGGTGGGAACAAGCAAGCCCAACACACCCAAGCCTCCCAAAGGAGAGGCACCTGTGGATGCCTTGCAGGATGGGTGGGGTGTTTGAGGGTGAACAGAGGTGAAGACCAAGAGTTCCTGGTGGAGTGATTGCATCAGCAAGCACTGGGAGCTGCCCAGGGACCTCACAGAGCAGAAATGAATGACACAACCTGGGCACTGTTTCTACCCCTAGGAAGGAATGGCTATAAAATTAGACCCTGGAGTGAGGGTCTAATTTCGTCCTGTCAACTTCATGAAGTCTATTATTAAATGTGCCTATATGTGTGTGTGTGTGTGTGTGTGTGTGTGTGTGTGTGTGTTAATAAGGATTGTCCAAGGCAGGCTATTTTCTCCACCAGCAATGTGTGATATTGTGTCTATTTTCCAATACCATAAGCAGTCTCTTAACTTAATTATAGGCCTTGTACACATTATATAAAATTATTCAAGAACATGCTGAATACTGTTTTTAGAATTATATTTAGTTCATGGTTTTAATCCAATAATGAGCAAGTACGGGCTTCCCTCTGTGCTATGGTTACTGTAGGTTTAAATGGAACGCCTTCGTGCCAGTGCATTCCCCACACCAAAAATAATGATTCCTAGATGCTCCCCAGCAAGCCTGGTCCAGAGCTCTGCAGAGGCATGAGGGGCCCTGGCCAAAGACTGCTTCAGGAACTTCAGAGCTAAGTTATGAAGTGAGCATGAAATCACTCAATTATTCATTTTTTCATTCAGCAAATATATTCTGAGCATATACTCTGTGCCAGAGACTTGGAATTTCTAGACTCCCAGGCAGTGATGCTTACTCTAAAGAAAACTCAACCAGGGGAAAGAGCTGGCTGGGCCCGTTTCGGCTCATGTCATCAGAGAAGACTAGAGAGCTCGAGAAGAATGTCAAGTTCATGGTGACAAATATCTATTTAATGACAATTAAATGGGTACATGCCAGGTCTCAGGGATTACTGACTCAGCGGGATTAGAATCTGTGTCTTCCTGTCCATGCTGCTGAACCCACAGAATAATGGTGGGAGAAGCCAATACTAAAGAAAGTGGGGGCCTCCCTAGTGGTGCAATAGCGTTAAGTCTCAGCCTATGAAGCTATCCGTAGCCACTGCAGCAGGAGTTCGATCCCTGGCCAGGGAGATTCCCACATGGCACAGCAGACCTCTCCTTTCTCCTTGCTGCTCCCCTCAGCAGCGTACTTCAGTTGATCCACCTGTTCTGCTCTCCGCTCTCTCCGGTGAATCCTCACACCACCCCACACCTCTGGCCTACACCCCAGGTCTTGTATGCATAAATAAATCAATCTTTAAAAAAAAAAGAAAGTGGGAGGTTTAACAACTTCAGAACAAGTTTGGAAAGATCTAATCTGGAAGGACTATGAGGTGTCCATGTAGATCGGTGGGGTAACGATATAAATATGGATTAAAAAGAGAGTGTGGAGCTATAGAATGCTGGGCGAAGCAGTTTGTCTTTAATTTCCTAGGCGACAGGGAACCTTAGCTTGAATATGGTTTCAACTTTCAGAGCACAATGAAACAATTGAAAATCTCCATATTCTTCTCATGTATTATTTAATTCATTCAACTTTATGGAATGCTTGCCATGTGGCAGGCACTTTGATAAGAGCTGGACACCAGGAACCCCCAGCCTGATGGAGCAAAATACACAAATATCGATAAAGCCTATTAAAGGAGACAAGTGCTGTGGCAGCACCCCCTTCCTCTCCATCCCCCCCTCCTCGGCCCCCTCCTCTCTTCCTCCTGTGATTGAAGTACAAACACAATCTTATCAGAGCTCAGAGGAGACCTAATCCAGTTTGGTGGGTGGGGTCTGGGAATCTATCCCTGAAGTAATGGAACCTAGTTCTTCAATGACAGATAAAAGCTTTCCAAGTAAACGAAATAAATAGAAAATAAGCTGATACCAGACTTTATCCCACAATTGCGATTCTGCTATGTGATATCCAGTCTCTGCAGTTTTACTCTACAGTTTATGTGATCCTGGGTACTAGGAATGGAAGCCCTGAAATATTTGAATAAGTTTCTTGCTGCTGAAATAATATCCCTCTCCTCCCAAATAAAATCGGATTAACTCCTATTTAGCTCTCAAGACTTAATTCAAACATCCTCTCTCCTAGCAGGCTTATTTCAGACAAATTAATTACTCTCACTTCCGGGACCAGGTAGCTCAGTGGGCTGGCTGAGCCACAGCAGCTGACAGGTTGTTATTCTTTCCTGTCTGTGTCACTGTGCGTCCACTGTAAACTCTGGGCAATCGGAAGCTCGAGCCACTTTGTTTATGACTGTGTCCCCGCTGCACCAGACACACCTCCAACAGGACAGAAGGGGGATGTGAAGGGATTCTGAAATGTCCCCAGAAAAACCCTTCAATCATTTTAGTATGTTTTTGATGTCAACTCTGTTTGGTTGTACAATGATGCTTTGACAAATCAAATGACTTGGGCCATATTTTACGACGGGTCATGTTCAATTACGGACACTGTGCCTGGCATAGGGAAATGCACCGGAAATGTTTCCCTCATGAATACTGATTCAGTGGAACAGATGTCTTATTTTGCCAATTACGTTGAAAGAAGAATTTTCTTCTCTAATAAACTACCTAACTATAAGAAATTTACAATGTTCAGAAATGAAAATGTATAAAATCCTGTCATTTGAGGTAAAAACATAATATATGCTTCATTAGTTTCCCTTTTTCTGATGATGTTGCCTTATTTTTTCCTGATTTCCTTTTGTAGTTTTATTAATTCGTCTCAGTCTACCCTGATGCATTCACAGCCTCTATTCTCTTGTCAGGTTTCTTTGTTTGCTTGTGTTTCTACTCTAATCATAAACCCAGTAAGTAAAGGTTGCAACTGATAATGCTCCCAGAGTATTTTAGACATAGGATAAATATAATTGATGATAGGTTCAAGGCAGCATGATTGGAGAGAAATGCTGCAAGTCTGTAATTGTAGCTACAGCAATTCAAAACCAATGCTAGGTATAACAGAGCTATTTACAAGGAGAGCTACTCTGCTAAATCCATGCTAATGAAGCAATTAGAAGAAATTTCTGCATAGACCTCATATCTAAACTAGTTCCAGAAACAGGATGTACAACTAAAGAGGCGCTGAAACTCCTATACTCTGGGCGCTGTAATTGAATACTGTGAAACTGACTACTATCGTCTCCACTCTGGATCTAAGAAAACTGAGGTTGGTGGAAGTAGAGTACTTGGCACAAGACAACAGGTGGGCAACTGTGAACCTGAATTTCAGTTCACTCACAAGTCATTTATCTCTGCTGTACTATTTCTGTTGTTTTCTGATGAGAACACCAACTCCTGGGCAGAACCTACTGGCCACATTTCAATTTTTATCTAAACCAAATAAAAAATTCCAAAATAAATGAGTGATATTGCCTGAATGAATTAACCACGATGATTTTTGGTTTTGCTTCATCTCTGGTGAAGCCTCGTCAGAGGGCTCAACTAATGTCTGAAGACACCAGATCTTATCTTGAATTTGCATGAATACTTTTATGATTTGAGCAAATCATCTCACGTTTCTGAATTTAGACCTTCTTGGTAATAATACAGCTCAAGGTTACTTTTCAGGATAGCCACCATCAAATAAAAATGTAAATCGAAATTCCATATTTCCTTGAAATATTTATAAAATCTTTACTATGTGCCATAAACTACACATAGGTCTTTGGGAAATAGAAAGATTTGTTTCCCCTGCTCACAGTCTGCTGCTAACAGGTGGGATATAATGACAAGGGTTATCACTGGGTGTGTGTTCACATTGTGGGTTTTGTACTTACCAGCTGTACCACCTCGGACACCGAAATGGGATGGTCCCTTCTTTCTGATTTGTGTCCCCTATAGACATATTTCCTTTGGGCTGAACTGTTAAGACACAAAGAAGTAGCTCAAGAGCTTACTTTGACTCAAGTCTTCATGGTCATTGGTGAATGATTTTGGGTAGGGTTTCCAAATTTTCTAATGAGTTGGAATCACTCTAATGTCCTCTATTTCTCTACTGAAATAATAGCTGTTTCAAAACCCCAAATTCTACCCTTGGTATTTAAGATGGAGCAATGGAGTCTTTCCTCTGAACTTTAAATACACCTTCTACTCCATTAAAAATAAAAATGTCTTAACTGTAACCCTGGCCAGCTTAATTTTTCTCCTTTATAAGTCTTATTTCAAAATCGTTATTAATTAAAATGACTTACTTGCGTGCATTTTCCATATTATATGAAATATATATATATTTCAACTTCAACCTGGGTTATTTTTATTTGATTTACCTGTGAGCAACTTTTCACATATTCTACCTTTAATAATTAAATTATTTAAATTAACTGTACTATATTCACTAAATGCCTCTCAAGTTAGCAAGTACCTATTAACTTGAGATTTCATATCTTTATTCCATTACCCAACTACCTTCATTTTTTTGCCCAAGCTGCATTATTTATGATTTGTTTATCCTATAATTATGTATTTTAGTAGTTGTTGATAAAATTTTAAATGGCACACAGGTAAGCCCTATAAAGTCTATGAACTTCTCTATGGATTAAAAATAAACAGAAAACTAAACAGCAAACATTTAAGTCTTCCCTGTTGATACTGAAAAAAATCAGCTATTTTATATTTAGTAGGACTGAAAATTATAGGGTCATAGACAATAATAAGGAGTAGAGCTGAGGATCTAGAAAAATCAATTCACCTGGAAATTTTAACAAATACTGAGATTGTTTAGGCTCAATATTTGCCATGAATTGCTCTGAGTCACAAATACGGTAAAAAATCATTCAATGAACTATCTGCGAAATTCTGACTTGAGTCATCCAGTCCCACAAAATATACCAGATTCCACTTCACTTCTTATAAAAAAAAAAAAAAGCTAAGAAAGCCATTTTGTGTCCTCATGAAAGGCACATAATTCCTTTGGAACTTATTTTTTCTTTTAATCAAGGTGAAGAAATTCCACAGTGATCACTTCCAAAGCTAAAATGCTAAAGCATTGTAATTATAATCAACATATTTATTAACCACCTACTTAGTGTTAAATCACATTTTATTTGAAACTCTAACCAGAATATGTGTGGACTTTGTAGGTAGGTAGACCACATTTCATTATTTTTATAAATCAAACTATATTTATTTTTAACTACAATCTCTGGCTGTAAAATGGACCATTTAATCATTTGGGGTCAGAGTGACCTCCTCCTTTCTGTCAGAATATTTAATAAACTACAAAGAACTTACTCATCCAAAGTTATTGAGAGCCTCTGGTTCTCACTATACTTTATTCAGGAAGCCCATGTAGACTCTTCAGTCAGGAGATAACTCTATAGCCTTGGCCACTGCAGACCAGGCTGCATCCTGGGTACGAGGGTTTATTTTTTTTAAAGATTTATTTATTTATGCATACAAGCTGGGGTGTAAGCCAGAGGTGTGGGGTGGTGAGAGGATTCACCAGAGACAGCGTGGGGAGCAGAACAGTCAGATTGACTGAAGTACACTGGTGAAGGGAGCGGCAGGCGAGGCAGGAGAGGTCTCTTGAGCCATGTGGGAATCTCCCTGGCCGGGTATTGAACTAGTGCTTCAGTGGTTCTGGCCAGCTTCATAGAGCTGTGCTTAACCCACTGTGCCACGAGGGAGGCCTCTGGGTACTAGGGTTTAGTCTCAAACTAACCATCGGTCAATCTGATGGTGTTCTGTCACTTGGAGTATCAGCAACAAGTAGACCTCACTGGACAACAATGTGATTGTCCTTTCATGTTCTCACTCTTCCTAGAATCAGAGAATGTGAACCTCTTCCACTGGGGTGAAGCTTTGAAGACATTTTCTGTGCTGAGTAATATTCTTCCCCTTGGTTGCTTTATTATTATTATTATTATTACTATCATTATTATTATTTCCATGGACAACTTTCCATATCATTGCACACACATTGATTTCATTTGTCTTAAGATCGAATAGTATTTCACAGTGTACTTGTTCCTTCATCTACCTCTGGTTATATAAATTTGTCCAATTTACTATTATTGCAAATAGAGCACCAACAGATAACTTTTTATATAAATGGTTATAGATCTCTGTGAGAAGATCAGTAGGATTGGTTCTTAAGGATAAAATAAATATATGAAAGAGTAGATGCAAAATGTCTCAGGCACTTTTAAATACTTCTTGTTCCAATTATACATCCAGCAACAGTGAGTTGGAATTATTCTTCCCTTTCGTTCTATAAACACCACATATTCTGTTTTTTTCTGATTTTTCAGTTTATTATGAAAGTAAGTAAATGTGTTTTATTTAAGAATTAATCAAGTGTTTTAAACATGCTTATTATATATATGTATATATACACACATATATAGGTGTGTGTGTGTTTTATTTGTGTGTGTGTGTGTGTTTGTGTGTATTCCTTTTCCTTTTAGTTCTACTTTCACATCCTCTGCCTAAAATGTATCGGTGGGTCTTATTTTCATAGTTATCTGTACTTTGCATACTAGGTGAAATAAGCAACAATTATGCATTTTATAGACAAACAAATTGAGAGCTAAAGAAATTAGATAATGTGCCCAAGTGTCATATATACAGTTTTAATCTAATCTCTTTACTTGACTAAATTATTTCTAGAGCATCCTTTCCAGTATTTGCATTTGTCACTATTAAATTTCCCTAAATTTAGTTTAAGCAGAAATCATATCAACACAGCCGAAATTGCAGATGTAGAAACAAACATTTTCTTGTAAATAGTTACATAGAATAACAAAGTAACAAAAGTACTTTTATTCATTACAATTAAATGTTAGGTTGATGATCAAAACTCGGTGAATAATTTCTAAAGTCAGTGTACTTAGCAATAAATGTTCTATATGTCTTCATTGACCTATGATATAGTTTCCATGGCAATGGGATTCTGTTTCTTTTGTAGATTACATGTGTAGAAAAAAGTTTCTTTTTTTTCTTAGTTGCTCATCAGATGTGTATTAAAAAAAAAAAACCTCTGCACATTTTATTTGCAGAAATCTGAAAATACTTTAAACTGGAGGAGAAACGTGCTAATTAGTGATTTCCTATATTCAACGCAAGACAAATTATGTTGACCAGAGAGAGAAAGATATAATTATGTATTTTTATACTTTCAAAGAAGTAAAAATTGCCTGATAGGAATTGGTGATTATCTACTGTTTAGTGTGTCTTTCCTTTCATCTTTTAGGTTCTGTGACGCAATACCTAATTTAAAGTTTAATATCTTTCTTCTGTTCCCATATGCAGCAGATGGCCCAGGCAACTACCTCCTACTATCTAATTCCTTAGTGACATTTATTATTCATCAGAAAGGAAGTAAGAAAACATTATCTCTCCAATTCCTGGCTTGCTTAATCAAATAGATTAAAGAAAATATCCTGCAGTTAGAAGGAATTCTATTTAAACCCAGAAAAGTAAAATCGAGTGGACACCCATTGGGGGCCCTAGCCTGTTGTTCCATTAGATGGATGATTTGGTGGGAGAATGTAAATAATAAGAAACGAATGATAACGGCTTTATAAGGCTGTTTCCAGAGATTTTTAAATTTTCCTTTGAATCACAAAAGTTCTGGCCCAAGATGAAGAAATTATTGGCCTTCTGTCCTCCCACGGGCCCCAGAGTCTGCATGTATCTAAGCAGAAATGCTCACGCAGATCAAGGAAAACACAGACCAAGTAGCTTGCATTTGGACCCCAGTGTTATTACATGTATTTTGCAGAGTCAGTGCCAGGGAATAAGTCTATTTCTGCTTCATGAGTAGGAAAAGACACAAAGTAGGAGTAGTTTGATGAATATAATATTTTAGGCATTTCTGATGCAAAGGGTAAAAATCTCAGTTCATCCTGGCTTAAACTCTTACCATCGGAAAGCTCAAACTAGTTCTGGTTTCAGATTCATCTGAATTTAGTGACTTGAACAATATCAACAGTGTCCTCTTGTTTTCTCTCTTAGTTTCCATTTCCCAAGATTGTTTTCAGCACCTTTCTTCCTGGGATATTATACAGGCAGCAGCATGTGGCCCAGGTCCTATTTTCCAGGCAAGTGGGTAAACTTTTCTTTCATGTATTTCTCTCTGAGTCAATAGCTGAAGCCTGAGGATTGTGTGATCTGATTAATGTGAGGCTGAGTCTCATGGCTATCCTTGAAACTAGGGAGAGAGTTACCATCTCTCCAATTTAATTTCCTCTGGGATGTCTTGCTTGACTTATGGGCTATTTAGCAGTCTGCTGTTAAATTCCAAATATGTGGGAATTTTCCAGATATATTTCTGCTATTGATTTTTAATGATACCATTGTGGGCAAAAAACATACCTTACATGACTAATCCTTTTAAATGTATTCTGCCTTGTTTTATGACCCACACTATGATCTATTTCATTGGATGTTTCATGCATAATTCAAGAGAGTATGTATTCTATCGCTGTTGAGAGGGATGTATTATAAATGCTAATTAGATCAAGTTATTTAATAGTTTTATTCATGTCTAGATTATCCTTACTGATTTTTTATGTATTTCTTTTGTCAAGTACTACACCTGTAGATTTCATTTCTCCCTTTTTCCATTCCAGCTGTGTGGTTTGTAGCAAACACATTCAAAGTTGCTAATGAATGATCCACATTTCATGATGAATGTTTATTAATTTTATCCCAGGCAATAATCTTTGTTCTGATGTTTATTTGGTTCCTATTAATACAGCTTTTACAGTCAGTCATTTTTTCTTACTGTTGTTTGACCGCCAATCTTTTGTGTGTGTGTGTGTGTGTGTGTGTGTGTGTGTGTATAATTTTGCTTTTGACCTATGTATACCTTATATTTCCACTGGGTTCCTATAAGCAAAATATAGTTTGGTCTCACTTTGCATTCAGTCTGAGAATAACTGATTTCTAATTTGGATATTTTATACCTTTTCATTAAAATATTTTTATGGACCATCTTAAATGTACCAGTTTTCTACCACTTCCTATTTGTCCCATCTAGTTTCATTTTTTATTCCTTTTCCTGACATTTTTGATGAGATAATTTTTGCACTGGCCATTTCTCTTCTTATCATGGTCATGTGTTCCTCCACTGTAGTAAACATTCATAGCAAGGCCTCCCTGGTGCCGCAGGGTTAAGTCTCAGCGCTATCAAGTTATTGCCAGCTACTGTGGCCTGTGTTCCATCCCTGGGCCAGGCAGCAGACCCACAGGGCGCAGCAGACCTCTCCTGCCTCACCCGCTGCTCCCCTCAGCAGTGTACTTCAGTCAATCTGCCTGTTCTGCTCCCCACTCCGTCTCTGGTGAATCCTCTCATGCACCCCCCTGCACACCTCTGGCCTACACCCCAGTTCTTTTATGCATAACTAAATAAATAAGTCTTTAAAAGTAAAAAAAAGTATTTAAAAAAATAACTATATTTTTAACCTGATCATTCACTTCATTTCTGGGCTTCCTTCTATTGAATATTGTTCAATATTCCAAGAGCTCCTACTTTTCCTGCTTCTTTGTATATTGGGTAACTTCTATCAGCTGCTGAGCATTATGCTGGGACTAAGTTAGCCTCATGTTCAAGGCACTGCCTTCCTAATAACCCTACCTAATATCTCATTTATTAATTACTAGGCATCTTTCCACTATAAACTCTTCCCAATGTACATCATTAGCACCAGAATTAATTCTGTTCACTCTTTTCAAGTGGACCTTTCCCATTTCTCAGTTTCCTTTCATGCATTCTCTGAACAGTATCACTCAGATCACTGAGGCCCCTATAAGCCATTGAGTCTCTCTTTCTCTCTCTCTCTCTCTCTCTCTCTCTCTCTCTCTCTCTCTCTCTCTCTCTCTCTCTCTCTCCCCCCCCACCCCCACCCCCTGTCACACATTCATACAGGGATTCTTAGGTCCATTTCCCTTCCTTTAGAGATCTTGGTCGTGTGCTTCCAGTTTTCTGCATTTTTCTAGTTGTTTAAAGAAGAAGAGCACAGTCTCTCCTTGCATTCTCTCCTGGCTCCATGCTATCATTTTTTAAGTGAATTAATTAGGACAAAAGACCTGCTGTAAAAACAGTGCAGTAAGTTCAGAGGCTTAGCACAATGAAATGTATTTCCTGCTCACGTTCTAATTCAAAGCGGGTGTACTGGGCAGGGCGGTCCTCAAGGGCAGCTCACCTGGACGCCTTCTCTCGCTCAGGTTCCCCCATTCCTTCGGACAGCAGGCCTGGGGGTTTCTTTGGAGTCCTTGGCAGTCATTTGACCTAAAAGTGACAAAAGAAAACATGGAAAATATTGACCGGCTAAGCTTAGAAGTGTCCTATTTCACTCCTGCCCACATTCTTCCAACCTGACCTCAGTCATAGAGTCCCCTGAAAATGGAACAGATGCCAGAAAACGTAGTGTAACTGTACATTAGGCATAGAGCAGTTCTACTCAATAGAAATAAAATTTGAGCCACATATGTAATTGTAAATTTTCTAGTAGCTACATTATAATATAAAAAGAAACAGATAAAGGTACTTTTGATAATCTATTTTATTTAGACAGGTTTATTCAATTAGATCAATTGATTTACACCAATATATTCAACATTTTATCATTTCAAAACATGTTCAATATCAAATTATTAATGGCATTTTACATTTTTTACTATACTAAGTTTTCAAAATCGGGTGTGTATTTTATATATAGCACATTTAAATTCAGATGTGAAATTTTAATTAGGAATACTAATTGTCAGGGGCCTCTCTGGTGGAACAAGGGGTTAAGTCTCAGCACTGTCAAGCTGTTGGCAGCCACTGGAGCATGAGTTCCATACCCTGCCAGGGAGCTTCTCATATGGTGCAGCAGACCTCTCCTGTCTTGCCCGCTACTCCCCTCAGCACCGTATTTCAGTAGATCCTCCTGTTCTGCTCCCCACTCTGTCTCTGGTGACTCCTCTCATGCCCTGCACCTCTGGCCTACATCCTAGTCTTGTGGGCATAAATAAACAAGTATTTTATTTATTTAATTTTTTTAAAGATTTATTTATTTATGCATACAAGAGCTGGGGTGTAGGCCAGAGGTGGAGTGTGTGTGAGAGGATTCACCAGAGAGAGTGGGGAGCAGAACAGGCAGATCTACTGAAGTACACTGCTTAGGGGAGCAGCGGGGAGACAGGAGAGGTCTGCCACGCCATGTGGGAAGCTCCCTGGCCGGGGATCAAACTCCTGATGCAGTGGTTGCAGATAGCTACATAGTGCTGAGATTTAACCCTTTGCACTATCAGTAGGCCCAATCTTTAAAAAAAAAATACTTAATTGTCATTTCTATTTCATAAAATTTCCACTAAGAAAGTGGACTAATACTCAATTTTTTTCCAAGCATTTTTAACATTTTAAAATAACTGAATGGCCTACCTTTTTTCTTTTTAAAGTAAAAATAATAAATAGTTTAGCTTTTCAGCCACACCAAGTGGCTACAATATTATATAGTGTGGGACTAAAACATCTGAATGGGGTGATCCTTTGCCTCTAAATCATATACAGTGCTGTACACCAATGTCACCTCAATAAAAATAAATCTTTTGGGGTGGCAAACAAAGGCTAATTGGCCAAATCCAATCTATAGTCTATTTTGCTATGACCTAGGAACTAAGAATCAATTTAACTTTTCTGAATGATAGAAAAAAAAATCAAAGGAAAAGTGATCATTTAAGGTACATAATTATATATAATTTGAATTTCATGTGGGGGCACGCCTATGCCCATTCACTGATGGATTGTATATGAGTCTTCCACACCCAACAACAAAGCTGGGGGACTGCAAGGACCCACAACACCTAAAATATTCACTTTCTGACCTGTTACAGAAAAGTGTGGCCAAGCATTGGTCTAAAACACAATGGATGAGTGTTTGTGAACACAAGACATCTCCACCCTTACGTCTGTCAACGGCTTCATAATCCAAAGAGTCATTAGGGCATGGAATATGAAGATCATTGTGTATTTATGGCAAGTTATACTCTTCTAATATTAAAAAGTAGAATTTTAAATTGTTTTAGGGAAAGGAATATGATATGCCATAGGATATGAGTTAAGGAACGAATTACACTTAAAAGCAACTCTAAATATTGGAAAAATTAAAGAGAAATTTTGATATCTCACCCCACATCCTAACATTAATGGAATAGCCACATTCTACAAGGAGCAACGGCGACCGGTTGGTGATGGTCGAACTGCTGTATCCAACCTAATTATCAGTCAATGTTCCCATGTGCATCTTTCATTTTTTTCTCATGATTTCTCTTTAGCTTGAAAGTTCTCATCTCCTGCCCTCACCACAGAAAACTTCTTTCTTCCTGTGTTTGCAATTCGCCCTTCATAGACTCGCCAAGAATCTTCCTGCCTTCTGACTAATGCTAGTTACATTATTCTTTTGTTTTCTACTGCTAAGTCTATGCTTGATGTTTTGTTGTTGTTGTCGGAGTTGCCCGTTCCTACCCAGCTGACTTCTCCCACAGTATTCTACACAGACCATGTGTGGCTGGTGCTGCTGAAATTACAGGCTCAGGAACAAGAGCCAACAGCAGCTTCTACATCCTAGCAACTACCTCCAACATAGTTACATCCCTGAAAAAACATTCTGTCTTGAACCAATCTTCATACTCCTACTGAATTGTGAATGTAATTAAGGAAGAGAAATAATTTGGGACAGATGGTATAGTTATACTATGTTTCAAGGAACAAAATGAAAAGTGGAAATATATACAAAATTAGGAAATCCTGTCTAGTGTGTCAGATTGGCTACTGACAGCTCAGTGCCATTCCTGCCTCTTCGATATTCTCACAGAATCACAGGGGCTTGAAACCTGAAAACACATTTCCCTGACTTCCTGGGTGGCTGGGCTATCACTTAGGGTCCACATGGAAGAGGCACTTACATGAGATATGATAGATGAGAAGCAGAAGCCACTGTCATTCTTCTAGGACAGAAGTTGGTAAAATGTGGACAGATAGCAGTGGAAAGTTTTCAACAGATTCTGGGTGAACCTTTTCAAATCACCTGCTTATTGAGATCACTGGGGCTGTTAACAGTCAATTTCTACACCTGATTTCCTGGGATTTAATAGGAATTCACTGACTTTTGCCCCTACAGCATTTCCAACTGGATTGCTTTTAAATTGACTATACCTGTTTTAAATTTCTTCCAGTTAAAAACACTTACAGTGGTTGGTTTTTTTTTTATAGTGTGTGTGTATGTGTATGTGTAGAGGGAGAGAGGGGAGGAGAGATAGAGTCAGAGAGAGGAGACAAGGAAAATGTCTTATCATAGATCTGTTAATCTAGTTTGCTATAGACCCAATAGTTTTCCGCTTTAGTCTAACAATTTTCAAAGTTGTCTTCGGCATTTGCGGCAGGCTCCTACTGTAAAGGACCAAACTATGCAATGCAAGAAATGTGTCCACCTGTTAAATGCCTACAGAAACTTTAAATCATTTTAACAACTCCAAATAGATCTTTAAAATGTCTTTAGTTATTCGTTTAACTACACCTGAATCACAATTCTAACCTATTACAGACTCACCAATTTCTAATATTCTCAAGTGCATGTTTTGTTTTGTTTTTTTTTAATTTCATTCATTAGAAACATTTACAAAATGTTTTTTTTTTTTTTTGAAACACCAGTGTATTATGTCACCAGAAGTCCTCTGGAGGCCATTTCCGTGCTGTTTTCTTCCGCAGTAAATATGGTCGGTGTGGTGTAATTTAATGTGGTATAATGTATTCATATAATTCTAGCATGACTCTTGATGCTCAGTCCTCTCCATTTTAAGCCCTATAATTTAATATATTTAAATTAAATTTTACTCTGATTTAAACAAGATGTCATTTCTACACTACACAATTAGGGAATATTTATAAGTTTCAATTTTTTTTTTTTTACTTAAGAGTAACTGTCATTATATTTTCCTTAAAGGTTCAAAGTCTACTGATGCCAAAGAGTTGTTTTGTCTTGTTATTTCAATAGAGACTGCCTCTTCACCACACCTTTCTGCTAAGAGACACCTCATAATGTTCACTCAGGAATTAATGCTGTATCTGCAAGAGCATACATTTACAAGATGGATATTTTCTGGCAGAGTCTGGCAATAAAGAACATAGGAGTTTTCCCAAAAGACTAAAAATGGATCTGTCATATGGCTCAGCAATTCCACTCCTAAGTGTCTACCCAAAGAATACAAAACACTAATTTGAAAGGAAACTTGCATCCCAATGTTTACTGCAGCATTCTTTACAATAGTCAAGCTATAAAACCAACCTAAGTGCTTGAAAATAGCAGAGTGAATGGTATATAAACACAATGAAACATTACTCAGCTATTGAAAAAGACAAACTCACGCCATTTGAGGCAACTTGGATGGAGTGGAAATGCATGATGCAAAGTGAAATAAGCCAGAAGGAGAAAGATAAATACTGGATGGTGTCACTTATATGTGGAATGCAGAGAAATCAAACAAAGGGTCAAAGACAAACTTTAAAACCAACCTTTGAAAGCTGACTATAGGAGGTGTCCAGAGGGGGATGATTTAGAAGGGGTGGGGGGCACAGTGGACTATGGTGGAGGACCATGGGTCCCCTGGTGGTCAGTTTGCTGTGGAGACTATGCTTGAAGGGGAGGATCCTGTACTTCCAAAATACTAACAACCATGTAAACCAATGGAACTACAAAAAAAAAGTGTATTCAAACAATAAAAATAAAATGAGCACTCACAAAAATTTTAAAATAAACCAGTAACACTGAAAATTGAAAAAACAAATACAGAAACAACACAGGTTCCTCCTATGTCAATTCCAGACTCACCCAGAGCTGCTGGGTAGAGGAGCAGTGCACATGGAGCAGAGGTATAGCAGAGAGGAGGCGACTTTGCAGGACTCTAAATGTTAGCTGGAAGTCCCGACCACTCAGAGCTGGAGCTGGACTTCTCACCCTCCACTCAACCCTGTGGAAAAGTCCCACATGCCTTGCGGTTCCTAGCGAATTTCCTGCCAGGGTCCTGTTGGACTCTGACTTCTTGCCTCTGCTGCATTGACATTGGCCCTGGAGATGTGTTTGAGGATTCAACTCCAACAGCAAGAGGAACAAAAGCAAAAATAAACAAATGGGCTACATCAAGCTGAAAGAAATTTGCATCAAAGAGAAAGACACTCAGGCCTCCCTGGTGGCAAAACGGGTTAAACACAGCACTATTAGGATTTCTATAGCCACTGCAGCACAAGTTTAGTACCCATCCAGGGAGATTCCCACACGGTGCAGCAGACCTCTCCTGCCTTGCCGGCAGTGTATTTCAGTCGATCTGCCTGTTCTGCTCCCCACTCTGTCTCTGGTGAACCCTCTCACGGCCCCACACCTCTGGCCTGCACCCCAGCTTGTATGCATAAATAAATAAATCTTAAAAAAAAGTCTTCACATACAAATTTTACATGTCACAGCAGAACCAATGCTTGGATGTCCTAGGGAGGCTGATTTCCCAGCACTTAGTACCATCCAGGGAGAGACTGGCTTGGCTCACTCTCAAGGGAGGCATTTAGGCAGAGAGGAAGGAACCCTTGAGTGGGGTTTTGGGGATTCTGAATCGGATCAGAGGTTCCAAATAGGGTTGTCCATCAGAATCACTCAGAGGTGTGTTTAAAATCCAGATGACTGGGTCTTACAACACATGACTCAATATGTCTGGGATAGCTCAGAGGCATTTCAAATTCAGGCATGCCTCGAATATACTGCAATTCACTGCCGTATATAGTGCAGTAAGTAAGTAAATACTGCAATAAGTCAGTCACAATATTTTTGGTTTCCTAGTGCATATAAAAATGATGTTTACACTATACGGTAGTCCACTAAGTGTGCAGCAGCATTACACCTTTTAAAAATACTGTTCATGCCTTAATTTTAAAAGTTGCTAACAAGTGTTAAGCATCAGTCGGATCCTCCATGAGTTGCCATCTTTTTGCTGGTGGAGGGTGTTGTCCCACGTTCACTGCTGACTGATCTGATCGGTATGGTGGTATCTGAGGGGTGGGGTGGTTGTGGCCACTTCTTAAAATAAGACAACATTGAGGTCTCTGCATTGGCATTTCCTGCAGCATGTGACACTGTTTTACAGCATTTCACCCACCGTTGAATTTTCGAATTGGAGCCAATTTTTTCAAACGCTGCTGCTGCTTTATCAGCTCAGTTTTTGTAACATTCTAATTATTTTATTGTCATTTCAACAATGTCCCCAGCATCTTAACCGGGAGTGGAGATTCCTTCTCAATCTTTGCTCACCCATAGGAAGCAAATCTTCATCTGCCCAAGTTTCATCATCAGAACTTCAGGCTCCACTGAGACTACAACACAGTGTGAAATTTCACATGTTGGTAATGGCAGAGTAAATTGGTCCAAAATTTCTAATAGTCAAAAACAACATGTGTCATCAGGCTTCAAATATATAAATTCTTTGACAAATTTACTTCCACTCTAGGAAGCTCTTCTAGCCTTATTAGAAGTAATACAAACACAAATTTAAGATTCCACATGCTAATTACATTGTTATTTATAATTGGAAACAACTTGATGGATTAACAATATGGGAGTGATTAATTGGGATATTTATACAATAGAATAGTATACACCCATTACAAATACACCTTGTGAAATTATCCTATTGTGAACAATGTTATACAAAGGTATCAAGCTTAAAACTGCATTTAAAGATATTACCTCAATCATGCAAAAAGGGACAAGGTTTTTTTTTTTTAATAAAAATACATTAAAAGATTTGACAATGATTTTTCCCTACCTAGCTCACTTGGTGAAGGAATAATGAGATACATTATATATATCCATCATCTTCACTAACATATGTACAATAAAACAAACACAAAATATGTGTTTCTCATCCACCCTATATATAAGTTCAGTGTTATACCCAAAGCATCCCAAAGACTCCATGCCATGCTGGTCTTAGCTGGTCTCCCTTGGACTTAGCTTCAGTCTGCAGATCAGGTTTAAATATCTCTGAATGAGAGCTTTCTGGATTTGTCTTTAATGAAGTGTAATAACACAAGAGGGCAACATGATGCCAATGATGGACTCTATCGCATATTCTAGGAATGCAGGAAAACTAGCATCAATGTTCACTTGCTTCTAAAAGCTTCTCCTTGAGGATCACACCAAACACTCATAGGTCATTGGCTAAAACAAGTCACATATGCAATGTGAGTCCAAAGTCAGTGGTTTGGAAAAAGTCTACTTTGCAAGATATCAATGGCAAGTTGTTACAACAACTTTTTTTGTAAGTCTATCATATTATGGTGGGGTCTTTATGTCGGTTTTACTTTATTTTTTGCTTTGCAGATTACTGTTTTTATCATTATTTTCTTTTTATCAAGGTAACAGTTTAGAAGACTGTTATGATATAGGGGTTCAAGTTCACACCACTTCAGATATTTGTTTCCATACTATGCCTGCCACTAAAGCACCAATAATCCTCCACCACAGTCCATTTGTTATCTTCTACTTCCATGCTTAATTTTAGTGTTTACTAGTATTTTAATATTTGAAATTTATATGAATAATTAAATTTGACCTATAAAATAAAATTTATAAAGTCAATTATAATTTTGCCTTCATTTGGTAGTAAATTCATCATCTATCTTAATCTCCTTTTAAAAAAATAAATCATTATTTTGTCTACTTTCAGTATGTTGGAGTGCACAGTTTATACAGAATGGACTTTATTTTGTTTGATGAAAACATTTAAAATCTCTCATATATCTCAGAACTCTGAGACAAAATTCATTTGTTGCAAAAGGTTAGATTAATATGAGAAATTAGGTTGTCCTTTATCATTCACCTATGCTTCTATGGACAGTCAGTAGGGGCAAAGTTATCTGTTACCCGCAAGAGGAAGAGTGGAAAACCGAGGATCAAATAGAAGGAGAAATTTGAAATAAAATTCATGCGGAAGAAAAGAATGACTTAGGAAAAAGATACGAGAGTGTATCATTGAGAAGTGATGAGATGTTTACACTGCTGTGTTCTAGATGATATGATCCTACTGTGTTATCCTACGCACTATTTACTAAAGTCATTTTGCATTTGGGACTTCAGCTGAAGAAAGCAACTTGAGACACTTTCATTGTGAATGCATTATTTGATATATTTATTTTAGTGAAGAAAGATTCACTCTTGGCAAATTTACTACTTTCATTTTTATTTATAATATAGATTGAATGGCAGTTGTGTTTACTTCTGTTTATCCACTGGTTATTCACAGGCTTCTGGGTCATAGAAACATGATTTCAGATCCTGGCTCCCTCAGTGCTAGAGTTTCTGTGACATTTGAGTAACTAGTAATTAGACAGTAAATCTTAATTATCATGAGTAGCATTATTATTAAGAAACAGACATAGAAAGGTCCTCCCTGGTGGCACAGGGGTTAATGTCTCAGCACTATCAAGCTACCACCAACCACTGAAGCACAAGTTCGATCCCCAGCCAGGGGCTGACTCACATGGCGCAGCAGCCCTCTCCTGTCTCCCCGCTGCTCCCCTCACAGCAGTGTGTTTCAGTCAATCTGCCTGTTCTACCTCCCACCCCCGTCTCTGGTGAATCTTCTCACCCCACCCCCACATCTCTGGCTTACAGAAACAGACAGAAAAATTAGAGATCTGCCAAGGAAGAGAAGTAAATGGGTGGTTTCTAACAGGAAAGAATAGTGACCCTACAGACAAAGGTGAGGTAACATATTTAAAAAATAAATGAAGTGACTCTCTAGAATTTTGAATATTATCAGGCAAATTTGACAGTAACCTGAGATTGTGGGTGTCTGGCTTAAAACTACTGGGAACATCCAAAATACAATTAATATAGATAAGAGGATGACTCAAAAGTGACATAACTGGACGGTGATTTAAATTTTAAAGTAGCAAACATAATTTACATTGGAAGAAGACAGAATTAAAAGTTACGGTGGACTGGAACATCTAGGGAAAGGTATTCCAAAGATCCACGTAGTGAACAATTTCATCCAGCGCCAGCAGAGTTCAAAACAAGTTCTATTTTCTGTGTAGACTGCTACCTCCTCAAGCTGGTCAAACCCAAGACTTGCTATTGTTTCCTTGCTCCCCAGGCAACATCGCAACTATACAGTAATCCAGCTTCCCATGAACTACCGAGGAGGATTAGAATTCCCTGCATGAGAGATATCTGGAAGGAATGTCCCTTCTGACTTGAATTTATTGGTGGTTGTTTTATGTGGTTCTTTCTTTTCTGGGTTTAATTACTATGAGACAGCCAACCTATTTTGTTTTTTTGTGATAACACTGCCCCCTGACATGAATCTTTGATGGCATCAAAATCATGGCATTCAATGAGGTTTCTTTATGAAAAATGAAGTAACCCTCATTTGTCACTCTGTGCTACCATCTTTTGTCTCTCACTATGAAATCATAAGCATCTCCTACTTAATAGACACCTACATTCCTAAACTGAGTTGACTAAACATAGCCATCAAAATTTGTCTGAATGCTAAATTTTAAACACCAGCTATATTTTTAATCAAATGTACTATTCTAACTAATTCACATTCACTTGATTCTCTTGAAAATGTGATGAGTGGCTCATAATCTTCATGTCACTGTGGTACAGGCCCATAATAGCGTTATTTTAGAGATTTGTCCTTCCTACCCTGTCACCTGATTATTGTAACTGCAGTTCTATTTGAATCCATCTAAACCAGCATTTGTTCTGTGATATCAAAATGCCATGGCATATCCCAAGTTATAAAGGGCTGTAATGTTAATTTACAACCCCCAAACATATGCTGCTCACCAGGAATATAAGAGCCTCCCAGTGAGTGTCATATCCACAATTCCAGTGGTTTAATTGTTTGGTCTTTCTACTCTTGCTACTTCATTTTTTTTATGTGGCTTTAAACATCTGGGGGATATATAAATCATTAGCTGCTTTGGGGTCGGCTATGTGGTTTATAGAGACACGTTGCATGAAAAAAAAAAAAAAACACTCGAAGATAAAATTGGAAATGGGAAAACTTTGTCCATAAAAGGAGAACCTTATGTTTATTCAATGGAATGAGCACATTAATAATTTGTTACTTTCCCACCACATCACTAAATCTTGGCACTGAGCAGAAATGCCAAATGTGATGTTTCACAACCTATTTTTTTCCATGAATATTCATTCTTTTGCAGTTGGAGAAAAATATTGTCATTTATGCGTAACAAAAAAAAATCACTAAAATAAAAACATCTGGTAAAAATAGGCCAGTATGTTAAGATCTAGGGGGAATCTTTCCTGCTTATTGTATTCTGTTTTGTCTTCATAAAAGGTCAGATTCTTCATAGAGCTTCCTTTATTGTAAATAGTACTTTAAGATAATGTTACCTCTACTAATTTATGACTTCCTGTGTGTTGTCATGTGGTTAAGTTTTCTTATCTCATTAAAGTTTATCTGAAGTGTAAAGGGGGTCTGAACTGTAAATGAGTGGCTGGCAGGAAGTTCGCCCTCCCAAGCCCCTGCTAGACTCAGTGGGTCAATACTCAGAGGGTAAGTAATGTCATCTCCCTTTGGGAGTGAATTCAAAACGAGTATTTCATCTCTAAGTACAATTTAAAGGGATGGAATACAATACTACTTCACAAAAATCAACTGCATATATGGAATATGGAAAATGCATACACCACAGAAAAGTTCATGGATAATTTTGAAAATATAATAAAAAAGAAGTCCCACACCTAGATTTTCTAATTTTTTAGAATTATTTACATGATTTGATTTGATATTTTTCTTTTACTACTGACATAAGTTTACCATGTTAGGGTACTGAGCTTCCCCATTGATTGCATGACTGCATATTAACAGTTACAAAATATTTCAATAGGCTTCATATGTGTTTGAAAATGTTTTAGCAAACTTTCTTTTCTTTAGCCTTTTTAAAATTAATTCAAGAGTGGCTAACAGGTGTTCAAAACAAAATTTAAAATCCAAACTAGAAAATCTTACTTTACAGTGGTCCTATTTCTCGATACCTCAAAGTCCACTTCATCTGTTAGTGTTCAGAATGAGGGGTACCCCAGGACCTCCAAATATATACACTCTAAATGGGTTCTGCCATCGGCCACATAAAGACAAAATATACTCTTAGTGTGAAAGAATTTAATAGGATAGTGTGCCTAGAAAGAGAAAAAAGGATAATAGTCTTCCAACATAACATCCAAAATTTCCCACTGCCTCCTGGGTAAATGCCCTGCTAAACAGGGCTGGCCAAAGATGGGCCACTGAGACTGTGAAGCCCAAGTCCCCAACCCACTGGTGACTGATCGCCCCGAGCCCCGAGAACATGCAGGCTGGGTTTACCCAGCTGGTCAACCTCGCACTTGGAGAAACAAAGCCCAATATTTCATGAGGCCTATTTGTCATAGGTGTATACTATTCTGTCACAAAATATCCAAATTAATCACTCCCACATTGTTAAGCCATTAGTTTTTTTCAAATTACACTGGTTAACAATGAGAATGTTCCTGAGTTTAAAAGGCCCTAACCTAGAGTATCTTGGTGTGCTGAACATGAATATAACCCTGAAAAGTTTTTATTAGCTCTCGTTTTGAAGATATTTCATATCATTCATTTCATATGTTTCACCGTGTAATTTATCCAGTAGGACTGCAACAACATCCTAAATCAGCCTAGAACGTTGTAATATTGCATCGCATTGCATAATACCATCATGCACACATCATCCAAAGTTGATTGCATCATTTTATGATGCAATGCAATGTTACTGCAATACTACTGCCATACGGCTGCTGAAGTAAGCTGACATCAACAGTGCACTATAAAAAGTCCTGTCGGAAAGGTTGAGCACTGAAAATATTTCAGACTTTGTGTGAAACAGTTTAAGCTACTGTCACATAGAACTGTTATTATTTTATCCACTTAGGCACAATACAGAACAGTAATGCCTCTAAAGTGTGTTCATAGTGTGCAGTTTCTGCTCTATTTGTAGGGAAGGGACATTTGCCAACCAGAAGAAAAGTATCACTTTTCAAGTGAAGAAGGCATCTTTACTTCGGATGCAAAGTTGGTGACCAAGACAAGACAAGCCTTGGGCCCCACATATATGCTGTGATACATGTACAATACAGCTTTCACAGTGTTTAAATGGAAAAAGTCCATCAATGCTGTTTGTAGTCCCCATGGTGTGGAGACAACCAAGCACCACAGAAAAGACTGCTACTTCTGCTTGGTTACTCCTCTTTCTTGCGGAATAACGAAGCAGAAGAAGTCAGGACTAGTCTATGCAAACATTCCATCTGCATTGAGACCAGTTCCACATGGTGAGGGACTTCCTATTCCAGAACCTACAGCAGAATATTCTCTTGATTCATCTGATGAGGACAAGGGTGAGCCAACCTGTTCTTCTCCTGTTCCATCAGCATGCAGTGATCCAGATTTTCACTGTGGTGTACCATCAACCCCACACAGACTAACACAAGAAGAACTAAATGACCTGGTTCATGATTTGGACTTATCCAAGAACAAGGCAGAACTGCTAGCATCAGGACTCCAACAATAGAATCTTCTAGAAGAAGATGTCACAATTACTTTATATCAAAAGCACCACCAGCGGCTGGAATCTTTCTTCAGAAAGGAAAGTAATCTGGTATTCTGTTCTGATATTGAGGGCCTCCTGAATGCCTTAGAAATCACTCATGACCCACAAGAATGGAGACTCTTTCTAGACTCTTGAAAACACATTCTATGAAGCAAATATTACTCTAATACCAAAACCAGATAAAGACAATACAAAAAAAGAAAACTACAGACCAATCTCCCTAATGAATACTGATGCAAAAATATTTAACAAAATCTTGGCCAATAGGATCCAACAATGCATCCATAAGATAATACACCATGACCAAGTGGGATTTATTCCAGGGACACAAGGATGGTTCAACATCCAAAAATCAATCAACGTAATCCAACACATCAACAAAAAGAAAAATAAAGACCATATGATCATATCAATAGACACTGAGAAAGCATTTGACAAAGTGCAACACCCATTTATGATAAAAGCCCTTGAAATCCTTGGGATAGAAGGAACATACCTCAACATAATAAAAGCCATATACAACAAACCCACGGCCAATAATATCCTCAATGGTGAGAAGATGAAGGTCTTTCCCCTAAGACCAGGCACAAGGCAAGGATGTCCACTCTCACCATTACTTTTCAATATAATACTGGAAGTCCTAGCCAGAGCAATTAGACAAGAGAAAGACATTTAAGGGATCCAAACAGGAAAAGAAGAAATTAAACTGTCTCTATTTGCAGACGATATGATAAAATATATATAAAACCCTAAAAACTCCATAGAAAAACTACTCAAAATAATAGACCAGTTCAGTAAAGTAGCAGGATACAAAATCAATGCACAAAAATCAGTAGCCTTCCTATATGCAAACACCCAATCTGAAGAAGAAGAAATTAAGAAATCCATCCCCTTCAAAATCAAAACCAAAAAAATCAAATATCTGGGAATAAATCTAACAAAAGACATAAAGGACTTATACAAAGAAAACCACAAAACTCTATTGAAAGAAATAGAAGAAGACACAAGAAGATGGAAAGGCATCCCCTGCTCATGGATTGGAAGGATTAACATTATCAAAATGGCAATCCTACCAAAAGCAATTTACAGATTCAATGCTATTCCAATAAAAATCTCAATAACATTCTTCAAAGAAATAGATCGACTACTGATGAAATTCATATGGAACCACAAAAAACCTC
>PVIJ01000508.1:103200-282770 GCA_004024925.1 Scalopus aquaticus | reverse complement strand
TTCTTTTTCTTTCTGGCTTATTTCACTGAGTATGATTCCCTCTAATTCCATCCATGTCGCTGCAAATTGCATGTGTTTATCTTCTTTCCATGATGAATAGTATTCCATTGTGTATATGTACCACATCTTCTGGATCCAATCATCTGTTTTTGGACATCTGGGTTGCTTCCATACCTTTGCTATTGTGAATAGTGCCGCAATGAACATACGGGTGCATGTATCCTTTCGGATTAGTGTTTTTGTGTCCTTTGGGTAAATTCCCAAAAGTGGAATTGCTGGGTTGTATGGGAGCTCCATGTTTAGCAGTTTGAGGAATCACCATACAGCTTTCCATAGTGGTTGGACCAGTTCACATTCCCACCAGCAGTGTAGAAGAGTTCCTTTTTCTCCACATCCTTTCCAGCATTTGTTGTTGCCTGTATTTTTAATGTGTGCCATCCTCACAGGTGTGAGGTGGTATCTCATTGTGGTTTTGATTTGCATTTCCTTGATTGCAAGTGATGTTGAGCATTTTTTCATGTATCTGTTGGCCATTTGCTTATCTTCTTTGGAGAAGTGCCTTTTGAGCTCTTCTGCCCATTTTTTGACTGGGTTATTGGCTTTGTTTTTGTTGAGTTGTGTGAGTTCCTTGTAAATTTTTGTTATCAGTCCTTTATCAAATGTATTGTGTGCAAAAATCTTTTCCCAGTTGGTAGGGTGTCTGTTTGTTTTGGTTAATGACTCTTGCTGTACAGAAGCTTTTTATTTTGATGTCATCCCATCTGTTTATCTTGTCTTTCACTTCCTTCGCTTTGAGGGATGTATCTTTCAAGATTTTGCTGAGATGTATGTCATGTAGAATTTTGCCTATATTTTCTTCTATACATTTTATGGTTTCAGGTCTTACATCCAGGTCCTTTATCCATTTTGAGTTGACTTTTGTGCAGGGTGTGAGGTAGTAGTCTAGCTTCATTTTTTTGCATGTGGATGTCCAGTTTTCCCAGCACCATTTATTGAATAGACTGTCCTTGTTCCACTGCATTTTCTTTGCTCCTTTGTCAAAGATTAGTTGTAGAACTCAGAATTTTAATGAAAGGGGAATTTTGATTCTTAGCACAGTTTGTTTATTATTCTATGTGTAGGCCTGTTGAGAGATAATCTTTACTGGCGAAGAAAAATAAGAACTAACAGCCATGGGAGTAGATTTTTTGAAAAAACACAGTGACGAAAGGAATAATAAGGGCAGAAAGCAGGGGAATTTGGCTTCCGATATGAGTGCAATTAGGGGATTTCTAAATCATAACAGCATGCTTTGGGAGTCTAAGTAGGTAATATCTTAAATAGGCTCAGTTAGTATCAAGGTCAGACTAGAAATGAAGCAATGGTTTAATGCATTAATTTATGTATTAAGGTCCATACGAAAGGCTCATGGATTGAAGTGAGACAACTATGATTACTCTCAATATTTGATGTTGTTCCTCAAACTGGAATAAATTTCCTTACAAATACATGTTTAGGAAGGATATGTTTGTTCTTAATACAATTTTTTGAATCTAGACAACTTACTTTAAACAGAAAGCAAGTTAGTGGCTCATGAGACTTTCTGAAAGATGAAAATGCCAAAATACGAAGAACCTCAAATACAGTAACCTTACATTACCTAGTAGAATAGGCAGGTCAATTATTTGAAACACACTCTGAAAGTTATAAGCCAACTTATGAATGCTCTGGAATCACATTGTCCAGGTTCAAATCCTGTTATGTCCTTACTGTTATAAGCGTTTGTAGACAAGTTAGTTTATCTTTCTATGTTTCAGTTTTCTTGAATAGGAACTATGAATAATAACACTGTATACCTCATAGGGTTGTGTAGAGTAGTAAATGAAATAATGCATGTTATGTGCTTATAAAAGGTACCAAGTCCATATCTGAGTACTTATTAACAACTCTGTAAAGTAAAGAGTAGTGTTAACTGGAAGAAGTTTCAATGATAGTTAAAGAGTTCATTAGTGGGGATATGAACCTGAGAGAAGAGACTGGTGGGAAAGCGGTCTCAGCCAGCTGCCTCTTCCACTCCCCATAAGGTTTCGTTTATAGTGTTAAGAAAGATGACGTTTCTCAGAAAAAGGAAGAGTAATATTTGAGAGAGGCACATGGCAGAAACAAAGAGTTTGTTTTCGAGGTACCATTTTTCTTTTGCTGTTTTTTTTTTTTTTTTGTGGGCATATGTTAATTTCCAGATAGGATAACATGCATACCTTAAATTCGTTATTTCTGGTAGGTGTAATTTACTTGTGAGAAAGGCAAGAACTTAAAGAGATAAACGATATTATCATAAGGAAATGCCTGTTTGGTCAGGTATCTGTGTTGCTGGGAGGGGGAACTGGAGAAGACTCCAGCCTTTCAGATCAGGATTTCTGCTATTCTGTGACAACAGACAGGGCTAACCACAGGGAATTTCATAGCAGTTCTCTTTGATGGATAGACTTTTGCCTCTGTAAGTCCTTTTTCTTTGCCCGAATCAAATCATTCATCATATTTTACTGATAATAAAGCCAGAGAGAGTGAGACTTGCCTAAAGCAATACTGCTACTAAGCCCTACAGTCTTAGCAACTGCAAAACATTTACTTTTTGTCCACACTACTTCTGTGCTATAGTATTGTCATGGATTTGGTAGTGGATAAGACACTTTCAAAAGTACCTTACAGGATTCACACTTTAAAAAGGGAGAAAAAGAAGAAGTGAATGGACAATACTGCATAGATGCTCCAGAAACAATAATAAAATGAAATTTAAGTGGTCCTGGAAGGACTGGGCACGGCTTTTATAGAAATTTACAGCTAAACAAGGTCTTGAAGTAAGCAGGAATTCGATCATACACTTAAATGAGGGCACTCAGTAGGATATCCTAATCAGAGGAAATAGAAGGCAAAGAAGTAGAGAGAACGCTTTGAATGCAAAGATATAAGACTATAAATCAGGAGTGGCAGCATAAATTCTTGTGCACAGTGATGTATGCACAGGTCCCAAACAATTAGTACCCTGGATATACAGATTGGTTCTTATTACTTTGAGACAGAGGTGAAAATCCTTTTAAATATAATATGAGCCTCAGGCGTGGGGTGGTCACACATATCTAAAGAGACTCCTTGTTGTCATATTTTATTGCATGTAGCAAGTCAAATAAATGTGACGAAGGATCAGGCACTGAGTTAAATATCATGGATCCTTAAATAACTCATTTTAGATGTATAAAATATGAAATATCTGATATAAGTACTAATATAGATGTATGCATCAAATTCACATCAGAATTAAAAATCAAAACAGAACATTCCCAAGAGAAAAAAAAAGATAATTAAGCAATTCAGTAATAATTTTTTCTCTAATAACTTGATGTAAGCGGACTGAATCATTTTATATAGGTTAGGAAAACATCTGATTAGCACTAACTTATCTAGTATTTGACCCTACAGCAATTCAAATGAATGGTAATGTTGCTGGAATTGCTAGTTCCCTTATCTTTGAAACACCCTGGTCTCGCTTATAAGTGTTCTGAAAATGAAAATAATACAGTATGTACCCACTTAACTATAGTTCCTATACTTTCTTCCCTGTGTGCCTCCTTTACCTCCACAAAGAACACTTCACTTCTGATATTTCTAGTCACCAATAGTATGCAAAGCCCCCACTACCACGAAACAAATAATTCTCTCCATACCAACTCAGTGTCCTATAACACTGGTCAATGAGCGAGATCATAACTGACTTAAAAAGGCCCTAATCTGTAGTATCTTGGTGTGCTGAACATGAATATAACCCTGAAAATTTTTTAGTAGCTCTCGTTTTGAGGATATTCACATAATTCATTTTATATGTTTTACCGTGTAAATTTATACAGTAGGACTGCAACAACATCCTAAATCAGCCTAGAATGATGTAATATTGCATCACATTGCATAATACCATCATGCACACATCATCCAGAATTGATTGCATCATTTTCTGATGCAACGCAACACGACTGCCAGGCAGCTGCTGAAGTAAGCTGACATCAGCAGTGCACTATATAAAGCCCTGTCAGAAAGGGTGAGCATTGAAAATATTTCAGACTTTGTGTGAGACAGTTTAAGATACTGTTCCATAGAACTGTTATTATTTTATCCATTTAGGCACAATACAGAACGGTCATGCCTTGAAAGTGTGTTAATAGCGTGGACAATTTCTGCTCTATTCATGGGGAAGTGACATTTGCCAACCAGAAGAAAAATATCACTTCTCAAATGAAGAAGACTTATCATCCTTACTTCAGATGCAAAGTTGGTGACCAAGACAAGCCTTGGGCCCCGCAAATATGCTGTGCTACATGTACAACACAGCCTTCACAGTGGTTAAATGGCAAAAGACTATCAATGCCATTTGCAGTCCCCATGGGGTGGAGAGAGCCAAGCAACCACATAAAAGACTGTTACTTCTACTTGGTTCCTCCTCTTTCTGGAGGAATAATGAAGCAAAAGAAGTCGAGAATAGTCTACCCAAACATTCTGTCTGCATTGAGATGACTGGTTCAACAACTTGCTGCAGGGTGATGCAAAACAAGCATGGAATGCTTTTCGCCTACTGTCTACAAACTTTCTTTGGAATGTTAGGGCAGAAAACTACAAGGAACTAGTAGAAGACATGCTGATGCAGTATATAAGAAACTTGGCTGCAGTATGTCTCTAAAGATCCACTTCCTTCATTTCCATCTGGATTTCTTCCCTGAAAACGGTGGTATGGTTAGTGATGAACATGGCGAACGTTTTCATCAAGATAGCGAATCAATGGAACAAAGATACCAGGGAAAATAGTCCACTACAATGCTGGCTGACTACTGCTGGACACTCCCCAGAGATGCTCCTGAACAGCTGTACAAGAGACAAGCGAAAAAATCTCAGTAGTCTATGACTTGATTTTTTATAGGTATTAACCATAGGCCTATTACTACTGGCATGCATTTCATGATGTAAACATCAATTTATTGCAGATTACAAATAAAACTAGAGCCAGAATTAGAATTTGACTGTCATATTTGTGTTGAGCACATACAAATTGATAGGAAATGACTAATTTTATTTCAGTGATATGATTTTTATAAAAATTTGTTGACCAGTGTAATTTAACACAATTCTAACCCTACCGATTTGGAGATGGCATCAGATCCCACAGGTTAAGAGCTTAATACCACAAGACTGTTTCCCTCCTCTACTTCAGATGTCAGTGGGACTTCTAGGTTTCAGCCACCTCACTGGCTCTAGGTGGAAAATTATAATGATCTCCTCTTTGGATTACTTTGCTAGAGCAGCTCTCAGCACTCAGGGTGACAGTTTCTTATGGTTACTAGTTTATTAAAGGACACAGATGAGGGGTCTCCCTGGTGACTTAGGGGTCAAGTCTTCAGCGCTATCACTGCGACCCTGGCCAAGGAGCTAAGCTACATATGGCGCAGCAGACCTCTCCTGTCTCGCCCACTGCTCTCCTTAGCAGTGTATTTGAGGAAAATCTCCCTGTTTTGCTCTCCATTCTGTCTCTAATGAGTCCTTTCACACCCCGCACCTCTGGCCTGCACCCCAGTTTTATGCAAACATAAATTTAAAAAAATAAAGGACACAGATGAGCAGCCAGATAAAGAGAGATAGGATGAAGTCTGGGAGGCTCCTGAGAGCAGGAATTTTATTCATGTTGTAGTACATTATCCTCCTGCTATATGCATTTCACCAACCTGGAAGTACTCTGCGTCCACCCTTTGGGATATTATTTTGAAGTACTTGAGCAACTGAAAAATGATAAAAACCTTTACCTTAAAGCCCCCAAACTCAACATATTTCTAAAAGGAAATATGAAACCAACATTCAAGTGTCTTTCCAAGACCATACTATGTATTTTTTACGGGTCTTATCAATAGCAATTATATTCAAGTGTTTATAGATAGCATCTGTTTTGGAAACTTATTCCATAACATGTCTTCTGAGTATTACCTTTATTTACTCTTTTTCTTAGAACATAGGTTAAATAAGCCAAATAAAAAAATCGATAATCTAACAAATTCAGAACACAACTTACAGTTTGAAGTAAAAAATATTACTTGATATTCTCCATGAGTCTGTGACTAGCTACTTTTCCACAGAGGGCTAGTCAATTGGGAAAAAATTGAATAGAGCCAAGATGAGACAATTCTATTGTTTGTCCAGTTTCTACTTGCTCAGTGGTTTCCATAGTTTTCTAGCTGGAATGGTAGGTGTGGTGTGGTAACATAGATCTGAAGAGGTGTGAAAATATATTCCTAAATCATATACAGTGTTGTAAACTAATGTTACCTCAATAAAAATGATACAACTTAAAAGATAAATGGTTTCAATAAATATATAAGAGAAAAAATGAATAAGCATATTGTCATATAGTTATAAAAGTTTAATTATTAAGTACTCCATAAATGTGAATTTTCTTATTTATCTACGTATTTGACCTCCCCCTCTCCTTTGGACTCTCCTAGCCAAAATAATTTTTCTTTCTCTTACCAGACTTATTATTATTACTTTAAATAACAGTGCTTTTAAAGTTGGTTGATATTGGTTCTGCAAGAAGAGGGAGAGAAAATGTGACCGGGAATCTCTTATTACCCTAGGCAAAAGAAGTCCCCCTTTGGTTCATTTTAGACCTCATTCACATTTTAACATTTTTTCAAATGATATTTTAAAGTATCCGCCTATTCTGCTAAGATGATAAATGCCTTCCATTGCAGCTTCACATATAGTCTCATGAGGGTCCTCGGTTTGCAAGTTTCTGAGTATCAGAAACAAAATCTTAGCACGCAGTTCCTATCTGGGTCAAGTAAATTTTGTACAAAAAGCATAACACAACTATACAGAGAATGAATAAAAATGTACATGGACTGCATGACTCTTAAGTATTTAAAAATTTAAATGATATTTTAGTAATAAAGATACTATGGTATCTTTATTCACACATAGATGAACTGGGTTTTTTTATCGAGAGGTTTATGTTATAAATTAATGTTTTAAAATAAAAAACTTTAGAAAAAGAAATTAGTACAAAAAGTTGTTTTGACCAAAGACAAATTCTCAGCTCAGGCACTATATTGATAGCTGAGTCAAATTTATCTGATGGAGAAAGCAGGAATTCTAATAAAAAATTATAGACAATGGCAGTTCCCTTTAAGCACTCTGCAGTTAAAAGCAGCAACAGTTTATTTAACAGGTTGCTTGGAATTGAATGGAACTTACTGTTTTGGTATTTTGCCTGACTTTTTTTTCCCCATTTGCAAATGAACTAGTGGCCCGTAGAAATAGTTTTTAAATATAGCTGAAATGAAATGTCCTAATTCCACCAATGTATTCTATTAACTGGAATGATACTACATTTTAATGGCATTTGCCTGATGCTGGGTTTGTATATTTCTTCACACTTTCTGTTAAATGAACACCAGCCAAAGCAAATATCTGAATGATATTTATACCAGATTGTTTCTATGTAGGAACACTATGTTACATTGCTTGCTTCCTTGAAGGAATACAGAAGATTAGAGGTTGTGAGTGTTGAATACAAACTTCGGGTTTTTTCAGATAAAAAGTACTCATGAACTAAAATCTAAATAAACCCCCCAAATGTTAAAATCTTTAAGTAAATCTTGATAGTAATTTTTTGTAAAATATCGTCGTTTTTTTCTTAATAAGTATCTAAAAATATTGACCCATTTCAATAATAGAACACCAAAATAGTTTAAGTGTGCAGATCTTTTTTTCATTTGTTTTCATTTCTTCTTGCATTATGAACATTTTGGATTTACATGAATGGTCTAGGAAGAGCCATTTCATTGTTTTTAAGATTGAGGAATGAAACTTCTCAAGTCTAAATAGAGAGAAGAGTAGAGCTAAGGCCAAGGTTTCTTCTAGAAATCTTGATTAATGTTAAGTTTTATTAGTTTGAGAAATGACAGTTGAAATAAAATTCTCTCTTAGGGTAGTATAGAAATATTATTTAGATAGTTTAGAAAAACAATGGGTATGAAATAGAATCAAAATTAGGAAAATAACTTATCTTAGGACATTTGAATTAAATGACCCTAGAGAAGTGTTCTTTTCCATTTGGAGAAAAATTTTACTTAGTATAAATACAAAAGTAACATAAAGAAGGAATCACTGGTCTGGAAAAATCCTTCCAAGGTCAAGTTAATGAATTGTCCTTAGAAATAATTTATTGTGTGATCATTAATTTTTAGAGGAAATCAAATAATCCAATTTTTTAAAAGCAATAACCCTTTTAAATAAGTTAAGATAGGTTTCAAATGAAAAATAATATCCGAGACTTTTTAACTTCTATTTTTCAACCTTCAATGTCTCAGACCACCCAACTGAATGTTAATGTTTAATGTTAATATTTAAATGTTACCTCTCCATTCTTTTTCTTTTCCCAAGTTTATGGTGGTGCATGTGTGGTTGTACAAGCATACGCCATGATTCTCCTTTCTAAAATCCAATATTGAGAGTTATTTTTCTAAGAAGCAAACATTTTCCTTCTTGGGAGTTACCCAGTTTTGCTGGATGAATATTTTAATGTTTTTATTGATACATGTACATGAGAAATCTAGCTGGAGGTATATTTGAGTGAAAATAGTGATAATTGGACAGTATTGTATAATGAATGAATTCTATGACTGCATGTTTTTATTTATTTTTCTAGAATGTAAGCTTGGAGAGAGATGGTTTGCATTTAAATACATTGTGTTAGGAAAGGGAGGAGAAAACGGTGATAAGATGGCTAGTTTAAGATCAGAAAGTACTCTTGAAGAGTAAGATATGCTGGATAGCAATGTGGATTATAAACTTACTGGTATCCCTCAGCACCCACCTTCATTTTCCAGCCCTGGAACTGTGTAGTAAAACTGATTTTGCCTGCTCTAGATTGTGTGGTTGGCTCTGCCTCAAGGGTAGGCATGGGGAGAAAAGCAGCGGCTTCTTAATCTAGTAACATCTGAATTACTCACAAACCTAAGTGCATACATACATTCATAGACATGCGTACATATTTGCACACAGATCTATCTCTTCAACATATAAAAAAGTTCCTACCTGTCAGCTTATGCTATTTCCCCATTGACCATGGAAGGTCAGTTCATGTAAAACTTACTCTGTTCTTGAATCACTGCAGTTATACTCATGGTAGAAAATAGAAGAGCTTTCATGATCTGATTTGAGCATGTGATAAATATTTGAAAATGGATGGAAAATGCCAGCATTTAGTGGTTTCAGGGTCATGCAGTCTGTGAATATAATCATTTAAAATATTTCTGCTGTTTTCTTTTGCCATTTGTACTTTTGGGGTATTAAGCATCAAAAGTATGTATTAAGCATCACAAGTATGCATCTTTATATAAATAAAGAATTTAATTCTAATTTGTATTTTTAAGTCAAGAAACATCATGTTGAAGTTGCTGAATAGCTGCTTTTCAAGGTGGTGCTATTTTGAATATAATTCTGTTAATTTTAAAAGAAGTGACTACTGTGAAAAGAAGCTTTTTGTTATATAACTAATTTTACCATGGGATAATCTCTATTTCTGACTTGGTAGGTGCTTTACTAAGTTAAAAAAAAAATCTGCCCCACTTTTATATTACATGTTCACTTGTCCTATTATAAAAATATTTTCTTAACTAGAATGGATCTTAGAGATCTCCCAGTTCAGTTAAACTGTACAGAGGAAGACGTTATGTTACACATTTCACAATAATTTTATGGCATACTACACAAAGATGTAGAACTATGAATTCTTAAAGCACAAATGTATTTCATGTTGAAGGACTTTACAAAGGAACCTTTTGAAAAGACTGATTATAATTTGTAAGTTGCTATTTAGGGATGAAGAAAATGTATTATCAACTAACTCAATGAGAAGGCTAATAAAACTGCATCAGTTAGGATGCTTTGGGCTCTAAACAACATAAAATACAACATCTGACTTAACAGTAAGGAAAATTTGCCCAATTTTAAAAATGTTTTGAGTTAAGGTGGTCCCAGAATTGACTAATTCAACAGTTTAGTACTGAGTTAATCACTTAGGATCTATACAACTTGCCATTTTGTCATCCTGAAAATCTAGGGCTTTTAGATTAAATAAAAGACACCTTGTTAAATCTGTATTTTAGTTAAAGAGTGTAGCATCTTGTACAAATCTAGCTGGATCCCTACATTTCTATTTCCTAAATCTGGGAAATTTGTTAGCATCTTGGTTTTCTTTTCATAGCCAAGGTTGCCACATCCCCTGGTGTGATGGTAGGTGCCAAAAGTCAGTGGCATGAAAGGACTCACTGATGAAGTGGAGGAATTGGTAGGTAACCAACAATATAGGTCACTAAGTCAAATCTGAGCTTAGATGATGAAAACATAATTTCATTCAATATTAAGTATGAAGTCTATAATTGTAAGTAATGAACTCTGCCTTTGATCCAGGGAAAGATTTTTTTTTCTCATTAAAAAATTTATTTTGTTTTTGAGGTTCTTAATTTTATTAGCTCTGGAAAAGGCATCTCAGAAGGCATTTCACTGCATCTGAAATAACTAAAATAATTTTTATTGAATATTATGACCTAAGGTAATTTGGCTCATTTGCATATTTCTTCTTTTCCACATTATCCCCAGGACATACATTAGGTGGTTCTCAGTGTTAAAGATTGACGGTTCTTTCCCCTCCCTTTATTTAGTTGTTCACATTCCCCATGGCAAATTGTATCTTAATTTCCTGTGTTCCCTTCCTCCTACTCTCCCACCTTTTAAAATTTCTCCATATCCTTAGGGCCCTATTTGTATTTGTGTGATAATCGTTTTTAAAAGGCTAGATAAACTAATCTGTGTTAATATTTACTTTGCTAATGTGCTGGACCTCTGAGGTAATTTAAGGCTTCAATCATTTCGAAAGTTCAACCCCTTTAAAAAGCACTTTAGGAATGCTGCCAGTTCAGGCATCTCACTGCCATGCACTTTTGGCTACCCTATCATACTCACAGAGGCAGGTGGATAAAGAAAAGCAGGCTTATATGACTCCACCGACTGCAGTCTGTTCATTAAGTCAGCCTGGTCTCTCAACTTATGCTATCTTTTATTCTCTCTTCAAACTTGCATGGCAATCCACTGGTCTCTGAGCTGTTTTCTCCACCCCATTTCCTGTCTCATCTTGAATGATTCATATGTGACTTCAGTATTTATAGAGATGCCCCACCCAACACCCTACACTCATAATTTCTTGACCTCCTCTGTTGCACAGGCCTTTAAGTCTTCAGCAATCCCAGTGCTACCTAGTCATCCCCAGCAACTCATCTCTCATAATTACATTTCAAAATCATACTGGGTGGTATTACTAATATGTGGAATATAGAAAAACCAAACTAAGAATCAGATAAAGACAAGTTTAGAAACTAACCCTTGAAAGCTGACTTCAGAAGTGAAGCTTTCATGGAGGGAGATGGGGAAGGGAAGGGCAAGAGCAAAGAGACAGCAGCACAATGGACTCTGGTGGTGGACTATGGGTGATATGGTGGTGGATGCACTATGAAGGTGATACCTGGTAGGGGGATCATAATGTTAACTTAATTAAAAAATAAATCTATTTATAAAAAGAAAAAAGTCATAGATACTAAAAAAAAAATCATACTATCTTCCTGCTCCTTTCTGACTTCCTGCTCCTTTCAATTACCCTGACTTCTATAAAACTCTTTGATTTCAAAAGAATTTTTTTTAAAACAGCAAAGAATCAAGCTCAGAGTCTGCTACCTTCCTGACTGCCCTTCTGTCTATCCTGAATTCCATGGTTTATTTCAACTATTCCTTCAACTTCCTAGACCTCTCCAACATGCATTACACTCAACTTCTGAACTCTGATCCTGTATGATTCTACAATTTTTTTTTATATTCAACACCAATGTACCTAAGTCAGCTAAATAAAATCAAATCTTAGTCTTGGGATTGTGAAGTGCTTAAGGGTATGCACTCTGGAGCCAGATTACCAAAACCTAGTTCCTGGCTCCTCCATTTACTAGCTCAGTGCCCTTAGGAAAGGAGCATAAGACTAGTTTGTGCCTTAATTTCTTCACCTGCAAAAAGGGGATAATATCAAACATTATCTCACTGGTACGTAATTATAGTACATAAGCAATTTATAATGTGCTTATAAATAGTATGTAATAGGGGTATACAACTTTTTTAAAAAAGTACTTTTTTCTTCTTTGTAGTTTAATGCCTATTTTTCATAACAGTTATTCTCAATGTCCACTCTCTTTAATTTTCTAACAGCTCAGACTTCAGTGTGTAACCTGATCTAATTCTCAAAGTATACTCTAAGTATATATACATATTTAGGGCCTCCCTGGTGGCCCTAACAGCTGTGGAGCTGTTGGCAGTGACGATGTGAGTTCGATGCCTGGCTGGGGAGATTCCCATACGGTGCAGCAGGCCTCTCCTGCCTCGCCCGCTGCTCCCGCCTGCTGCTCCCCTCAGCAGTGTATTTCCGTCGATCTGCCTGTTCTGCTCCCCACTCCGTCTCTGGTGAACGCTCTCGCTGACCCACGCCTCTGGCCTGTACCCCAGCTTGTATGCATAAATAATCTTTAAAAATATATATATGTATTTATACTATGTATGTCTATATATGTGTTTGTTCTCACACACACACACACACACACACACACACACACACACACACACCTACCTCTACATATACTTTCTTTGGATATCTGTTCTTTTCATCCTTCACCAATTTCCCCCCTCTGGCCCCAACTATTTTTTTAGCTTTAGATACCATCTCTTGCTGTTGCACCCTAAATTTATATCCGAGTCTAAACTTTCTCCTGAACTCTACACTCATACATCCAAATACCTACTCAACATATTCACTTGTATGTCTAACAGTCTTTCAAACTTAACAATTTCAAAAAACATTTGTTTCTCTAAAATTCCCATACTAGAAGTCTTTTCCATCTCAGTGAGGGGGAATGTGTGAATTTAAGAGAGGGAAACTTACAGAAAAACAATGAAGCTGATAAAAGAATGAAAGTACAGAAGACTAAGAAGTGGGAAAATCAGAAAATATAAAATCAAGGAAGAAGTGAGAGGAACAGTTAATCCTGGCAAAAAGTGATAAACATTTCTATAAAATGAGGGCTGAAATGTATCCACTGGATTTAACATTTTAGAAGTCATTGATGATTATTGCCTCAGTAGGTTTGGACTAGCTTACTCAAAAAATGGAAAGAAGGCTGACCAGAATCATAGACAGATGGCTATCTGGCATTACTAATTCTAAATACACACACACCTGTAATATTTAAGCCAAACTGTTATCCAGAGTTCTAGTTCTTTATTTCTGAATGCTTGGAGCTACATCTCCATCATTATATCATATAAATACCTCACATATTGGACCTATACAATAGGATTATATTGTGTAGGATCTATTATAGATCCTACTGTATAGGTCCAATAGTGAATTCATTTCCTCTCCTCCCTCTTATTCTCCTTACTCCCAAATTAATGCCAAATATATCCAACCTGCTAAGTTCTCCATCATGTGAATGATACCAATACCTATCCATTCATCAAAAAGAAAACAAACCTTGGGGACCTCCCTGGTGGCCAAGGGGTTAAGGCTCAGTGCTACCACCGCAGCAACCTGAGTTTGATCCCAGACTAGAGAGCTAATCCACATGGCACAGCAGACTTCTCCTGTATCACCCGCTGGTCTCCTCAGCAGTGTATTTCAGTCAATCTGCCTTTCTGCTCCCCACTCTGTTTCTGGTGAATTCTCTCACCCCCTGTACCTCTGGCCTATACCCCAGTTCTTATATGCATAAATAAAAATAAATATTTAAAAATAAATAAATAAATGAAAACAATCCTTGGAAACTATTGTTTTTTTCCTGCTCACACATTTCTGATCTGTCCAATGTGACTGCAGACCCTATCTCCACTGCTCTAACTTGGGTCTTTATCTCCCTCCCCCAAAGATCCCATACTAGTAACTCTTGGAACAGCTTCTCTTTCCTGAGGCCTTCCCATGCCCTAATGTATCAACCATATTGTTACTAGCTATCTTTTAATAAAGTGCTTAAGTCAAAAACTGAAAGCTGCTTCCTACTTTGTACTTGTAATAATACCATTTCCACCTGAGACCTTTGACACTTGGCTCTCCCCTACCATTCCAACTTCAATTTATGGCAGTTCCTCATTTGCTTTAACATAATCAAACTGAAGTAATTCAATGACATCATGCACATACTTCCCACAGTTTTATCTCTGGAATAAATAGAATGTTTCAAAGTTCAAATAACTTTTCCCTAAGTCATAAATACAATTTCAACAGTGGAAAACAAAAAGTTTAGCCATGATGTTGCCATCTTAACAGATTATCTTTATTTCCCTCCTAATATTTATTTCCCTCTGTGAATGTATGTATTTGTCTAGTATATACATAATTTTGCATAATTTCCCCATGTGTTTTATTTAGTTATTGCTTTCATGTTGCAGGAAATATCAAATATAACAAAATATGACAAAAAAATCTTGAGAAAAGAAAAAACAGAAAAGGCAATAATAGAGATAAGATAGAGCTATGAACACACTGAAGATGCATACTATATGAATTACCCACTTACTATGAGTGATGCAAATAGGTGGTTCTCAATTTTCTAGGATTCATTGTAAAAACAGAAATTTTGTTAGCCAAGTGCTAGGGCCCATGAAATAAAGAGCTTCAGTATGTTTAACACTTCTCAGACAAATATTGCAAAAAGATAGTTTTCTCCTAAAGGGAAAGTTGGGTGATACATTTAACAATCTCTAGCTTCCTTATTAAAGACTGTGCACCTCATTTCCTATCATTGCTCATATTAAGAATCATTATAGGGAGCTACCATTTTATAATCACAGTGATTCTGCAAATATCGCCTTTTTGGAAATCATTTTATACTAGCAAGGCACCTAGATCTTTGCTGGTTTCCTTTAAATTATGAGTAAATATTAATATATTGAAATAGTCACATATAGTACTATATGTATTAGTCACAGAAGTGTCCAAATTTTTATCCTTTAGAAAAACTTTCTGAATATTGCTTCTCTTCAAGAATGAGTTTTAAATAGTTCTTGGGTAAAGTCTTAACCCTCAGATCCTATATTGGGCACTTGAAACTTGTTTGGTTGAAAAGTTACTAGCTATTCTCTCTATTCTCTGTTTTTGGATCATGAATATAGTTCCAATTGGGAAAAATTCTCTGAATTCAAGAATATGGCTAGGCCAGGGATGTTATGGTCTAATAGTAAAAGGATGTATCTAATAGTAAAAGGATGTATCTAATTGTATCTAATAGTAAAAGGATGGTATCCTAGAAGGACTCAAACATAAGTTGAATAACATAGCCAAGCTTGCAAAATTTCTCACTATAGCCAAAATTGAGGCCTCTCTAGAAATAGGGTTAGGTGGAGCTATAAATTTGGGCAAACTTATTGAAGATTATATTACATACTGGTAAAAAAGCTGGATACTAAAATCTTTGATTTTCCATTTTCTGAGGTTTTCAGAAGATTTGACAACAACCTTTCCACCTTCACTTTGTTAAGTTTTTGAAGGGCTATTAAGATATGGATTCTTGCCCCTTATTAATTCTGTCACTAACTCGATAGCTGAACTTAGGCAGGTTGCTTAAAGTTTCTGAGCTCATCCCCTGTAAAGTAAGGGACTTGTAGTTGGTAATAGCCTCCCTAGCATTCTTTCCATTTCTGAGTCATGCTGACCCACTACTATTACTGAAAAATCTCTTCAGTCTGATGAGAGTAAGTAACTGTTAATATTTCTGTAACAGTGGACCTGGAACTATGGGGCAAGTCAGTTAAAAATGGTAGGTAAGACCATGGACTTTGCAGGAGGAAAGTTCTTCTTCCACTCTGCCACTTACTATCGATGTAGTCTAACTCAGTTTCCCTATCTGTGGGAAGACTAATATTCTCATTGTTGTATTAAATAAAATGATATAAATCCAGTCCTAAATGCATAGTGTCTGGCACAAAGCAAAAGCTCAAAAATATCAGTTTTTAAAACTAATTTCCTTGGAGCCACTGAAATGATTACTCTTCTAATAGCATTTTCTCAAAACTGATTATCAGCACTATTGTAATTACAGTATGTAATGATTCTGAGGTGCCAACTTAGGCAGACTTGTTTTAAAATAAACTGAAAACATGGGTTTAGGGTATTTTTAAAAATTAAGCAGAACAACCTGTGTGCTGACCTTTAACCTATAGTCCTTTTATTTAATAACAGTCTATTAATAAATACAACTTTAAGTTATTTGATTAGTACTAATGTAATACAGGCCAAATATACCATCTGCTATACCAAATATAGCAGATGTCCATAAACTTTGTTGCCCCCTCAAAAAAATTTAATGGTGTTTTGCTTCACTTTTCTGTTTGTTTTGAAACAAGATTGTGGGGAAGTTCTTAGTTTTGGGTTCCCATCAATAGATATTTAGTCTTTTAACTTTTGGTCATATGCAGATTATATCTAAATGCAAGTGAATGAGATAAAGATCATACTTAAATGGAAGAGATAAGCTTTCAAGGCTGTTTAAGTACTTTATAACTTAAAAACAATTGTTTAACTATATAAAAGAAAGGGACAAAAAATCCCTCAAATGTGGGAAACCAGAGTTCTTTTTTATTCTCTTAACTACAGCAGGAAATATGTGTTTGTTTATTATGACCCTGGTGCTTCCATAGCCAGATTAACATTCAAACAGAGTTTTCATTCCCTTTAACCAATGGTTGTCACCCTGCCTTGTAAAAACTGATAATTTGCAGGGAGTTCAAGGAGAATACTTCTATAATTACTTGTAGTGGAGCTGTTCTGTCACCACTCCTTGAGGATAGGCCCTCTGTAATCCCCCATGCTTCTAACTGTAGAGGCCCCTACAGGATGTGCTACTCAGTACACAGTGTGATGCTATGTCAACTTATGTTAAAGGTAACTCTGCGCAACTATCAAATTTTATAGCAAAAGAGTTGATTGCCTTTATATACCTAAGAATGTCTCCTTGTTGATTTTAGGTTTCTCATTCATGAAATGTAAAGCTCAACTGACCAACAACAGGTTGCGGAGGAATAATCACTTGTATTTCTGATACAAATTTCTCTGAAAGACAAAGGGTGAGTACTACGTTCTATTGATAACTAAGAACCGATACCACCTCATAAATCTTGAATACCTGCATGTTAAATATCCAAAGTTTATCAAGACTTTGTATATACTTTTATTTATCCTATTAATTCAATCTTAAAAATTTATTAGAAACTAGCTTATAATTTTATGTTCTACAGTTCTAGTTCTTTTAATAGTTTGTTTGAGTAGCTCAGGGAATTTCACTAATTTTAAAAGTAATTTAATGGATTGCATATTAAAGCTCCATACAATTTCCTAAAAATTACCCATTATCGGCATTAATGTGTCAAAATTTATTTAATCAGAAAGGGATTGGAAAGGGTATACATTATACAGCTTCTGGGTCAAAGAATAACAAAAAAAAAGGGGATTTAAAACTGTCCCTAAGCTAGAAACGTCACAGAGTTGGTTGAAATGAAGTATCCTCATTTTGATCTCCTATCTGCAAATAATTTTTTTTTTTTTTCGTGGCGGTGGGGTAGTGATTTTAAAGGAAATTAGTAGTGCTGGATGTAAAGAAGTAGCCAAAAATGGTTTAGCAGAACCTTGTGTCTGGCAGAAACCCTGCTTTCTCCCCATTTTGTTCACCCTCAAACTTGCCAAGCCTTGTTCCCTTTGGCTTTGTTTTAAAAATGCATTTCTGGTGAGTAAGAAAAGGTTTTGTACTGTGTTTTCAATGACTCACCCAAAATAACTCCATTCAACTTGTAAATGGTCTTGCTCTAAATGCAGATTGTGTTTGTTCTAAGATGGGCATGAAGGAACTGCAGAAGGGAGATTAGAGAAGGGAAATGTGGTGGGAGAGGCCAGTGCAGTTTATATTTATTCAGGTTCAGACACAGAATTATTTTTAAGAAAAGACACTGTGTGTCTATGTGTGTGTGTTTTGAAGAACTGCTTATGAGGTCTATACCATTTAAGGCTATTAGATTCACAAGTCATCTAAACACCAACCTCTTTTTCCTCATCCTCATAAAATGTGCAAAAGGAGATTTTGCAAGTAAATATGTAACTCCAGAGATATGCATAGTGAAATCACCCACTTTTTTAAATGTTCTAAATGGTTCCAAATAAGAAGTAAGTGTGTGTGTGTGTGTGTGTGTGTGTGTGTGTGTGTGTGTGTGTTTGTTAGAAATCAAACTTATATTAGAAGGAAAACATATATCAACAAATTGATCACATAATAGGACAGTCTCAAAACTGGGAAATGCATAACAACATCCTATTTTGGTACTTTGCAGAAAAAATGTTTAATATCAAGTGGCACAGACTGAGCATTTGATATTGATAGATAGATACACCTCTTTAAAGTTTTCCTGATTCAAAATGTTGGGGATCTTGAAAAGCAATAGTGTAGGGTAGGACTGAAAAGAAAAAAAGGCACTGATCTAAACTTGAGCATGAAGGTTTCACAGATAAAAACATTTTGACTTTCCCATTGTAACTAAGTCTAGTTAAAAAGATTTCCAAACCTCCTTTGAGTTTTCCATGAATTCATGAAACAGACCAAGAAAGGCTTATTCTGTTACATAATCTTGTTCACTCCATTGTGGATAAAGAATAGATGAGCCATTCTTACCTGTTGCTCAGAAACACCAGAGAATTAAAATACTGAATAGAAAACAAGCTGCCTACAAGGTTTTACCAAGGAAAGGATAAATTTAGCATTATGTTATAAACTGAACAAATAGTGATCTGGGGATGGTGAAATGAGTGATAAAATGACAAGTCTTCAACATGCACAAAAACAAAAGTATATAGACTAATAACTTACCTAGATTGTGTAAACAATTTGCAAGACAAAGTTCCTGAGATCTTAACACCTTCTCCTTCCGGTGTGACTTGGGAAAATAAGGGAAATCAAAAGAGTAGGTCATTATGCTATATCCATGTTTACTTCTGAGAATAATGAACTAATCTAATAACCTCTGAGTTTTTGCTATTGCAGGAAAAACCTTAACAAGAAATAGTTTTAAATTATCAACCTTAAATATACAATTCATTACCTTAAAACATACACAATAACCAAGAAAACTAAAACCAGAAATACTTTAATGATTAACAATGACTTAAAAGACTGTATTAAGATACTAACTGAAGTAAGTCTAAACACCTTTCCTCATAGTTCAATTCCTGATTCGTAAATAAATCTTTGAAAGTTTCTGAAGAACTCCCACATTAGGTGACATTTTCCTTTATCCTATTGTAAATAATTCTAGTATCTCTGGAAATGTTAACAAGTATATATCAGGGACTCAAAAGATCTTATGTTGAAATGAATTTTAGGTACTGGGTTAAACAAAGTTTAACTTTTTCTTTTTTAAAATAAAAAAAAATCATTGAAGAACTAAACAGAATCTCATGTATGCTATGGCATTCATACATTGAATAAACTGAATAAACACATTAGGTATTTTTTTAAGTCCCAAAGTTGCGAATACAACTAAACTCCTTACCGTTTAAGGCACTACCTTGTTGCTTCAAGGATTTCCTTCTCTATTATTTCTGTATCCTCAACATTTTGCATTAAAAATGATCATGTAGGAGAAAATATGAAGTTGCTACTGGAGATTCAACAATTGCTGTACTCTATTTTAAGGGTTACCTGCTAGCACTTTTATCCTTATTACTTGACACTGGTAGTTTGGTATTTTTACATTTTTGATGCTGGTAGTTTGGCAATTTATACTTTTGAAAATAAAATACATTTATTTTTGCCTTTATCAAGAATTTTTGTTATCTAAGTGTAATTAAACAACAAAATAAAAGATAATAGGCCTTAAAAAATAAGATGAAACAAATACTTTATCATTTTGACTTCATTCTAGAGAACTTAAGGAACAGAAAATTTACTTCAAGAGAACTCATTGCTTTTTGTGAGATCAGCACCATACTTAAAGTGTAAGGGATACAAGAATAATAGTGAGAAAAAGCTCTTTAATTTCCCACACTTTACAATCTAACTGGGCAGTTAAACATACCTTCAGAAGCCAGTCATATTTATGGCACAGTTCAGTCCCCGAATAAATCATAGAGACTTTCAGTTGTCATCAGGGCAAGATGTGACCAAGAGTGGTGGAAATATGTGATCCAAGAAAAGTTTTGGTTCACTTGGATCTTGAACATCATGAAGGTATTGGACAGAAAGTACAGGAATGAATTGAGAGGTGAAGGTATTCAGAGTTAGCAACAGGAGGTGGAGATGTCAGAACTAAAGCTGGGCGCAGCAGATGGGTGTTCAGTGCCTGGATGAAACTGTGAAGACAGCGTATTTTGTTCTCTTGGCTTTTGACCGGTGCTTTCAGGGCCTCTTCTCACCCTCCTTCTCACTCTTGCTCACCTTTCTAGAAGGCAGCTAGAATCTGGACTGTCTGTAGGGCCATTACACTGGTAGCTGCATTTTCCTCTAGGACTCCAGAAAGCTGAAAAGTCCTTATGATATAAAGAAATAATGAAATTTCAAGTCATTGAGCTATCATTGCTGTAGGCCCCCATTCCCCCTTATATTTCACGGAAAAAATAAGGCCCAGAGTGATATTATGAAGGCTCTGGAAAGCTGTTTTGGATTTTGGGTATGTTCTTGTGGATTTTAACAAACCACTAGAAGTCCGTGACTGGTTTTGGATAGGATTTCATAATCTTCTGCTGAGAATTAAAAAAAAAAAAAAAAAAAAAAAGGAAGAAAAGGGAATGCTCAAACTCAAGTTTTAAAACTTTCGAACCTTGACATCACGTTTCTTATAACACCGTGTAAAACCAAAATCCAAGCAGCTATTTCTACATTTTCTCAGCCATCGCTTGCTTTAATTTCATGGCTGAAATCTCAGACTAAATATTCTTTCTCAGTTCATTTGCATACGCAACACAACCACCAAGAGAAACGTTCTTAAGCATGAAAGTGGCACCTTATGAAGCTTGGTCTTTTCAGTTTTGACTTGTTAACAAGAAACGCCAACTATGCGCCTCTTTCCTTCAACTGTAGCCACAACTTCTTGGATACTAAATACTTGCAAGGCGACTCCTCGAAGACTAAGTCCCAGCGAGCCCAAAGGACACTTGTTTGCCGCGGGGAGGGCGGTCTGTGAGACTTGGCCTTTCCACTTATTTCTGTTTTCGAGCGAAAGAAAGCGAAGTGGACAGGCAGAAAAAAGCACTAACAAACAAACAAGCAAACAAATCTCGTCCAGTCAGCCAGCCCGGGCGAGGGGCGGGACCCTCCGCGGCGCTCCGCACCCGCCGCGCCCCGCGCGCCCGAGCCGGAAGGGGGCGTGAGACGCCGCCGAGGGAGGGGCGCGCAGACGCGCGGCGGCCGGCCTGGACCCGGACGCGTCGGGCGGAGGCGGAGGCGGAGGCGGGGGGCGGGGGCCGGTCGGCGCTGGCCTCCAGGCCGCTCTCGCTCAGGCCACTAGCGCTCCCGCGCCGCACCCGCCGGCTTCATGTGAAGCGCGGGCCCTCCGCCCCCTCCCTCCCCTTCCTTCCCTCCCTCCCTCCCGTCCCCTCCTCCTCCTCCTCCTCTGCGCCCGCGCCGGCTCCCGCTCTCCGGGGCCCCCAGCCCGGCCGGGCGCTGACATCACGGGCGGGGGTCCCCGCCGCCGCCGCCTCTTGTGCAGGCTCCGGCTGGGGCGGCGGAGCCCCCGGTGCGGTCATGGACCGGCCCCTGACGGCGTCCGCGGAGGCGGAGGAGGAACTAGAGTGGCAAGTGGCGAGTCGCCGGAGGAAGGCCTGGGCCAAGTGCCGCGGCTCCTGGCAGGCGTCGGAGACTGAGGACCTGTCCACAGAAGCGACGACGCAGGACGAGGACGAGGACGAGGACGACGAGGAGGACCTGCCCGGCGCGAAGCTGCCGGCCACCGCGGGGAGAGGTCGGTGCGCCTGGCCGGGCAGCGGCGGGCGGGGAGGTCGGGGAAGTGCGTGCTGGCGGCCGGGGGAGAGTCTCGTGCGCCCGGGGCTGCTGCTGAGAGGTGTGGAAGGTCCACCCCGCCTTGCTGGGTTGAGTGGCGAGGGGCGAAGGGACACTTTCCGACCCTTAAACGTGCGCGCTTGTCAGGGCGTCTCCGGGCGCTCCGGTGCCACCTCGTTTCCTTCATCGGGACACTTAAGACAGGCTGCTCTGCTGCATTTTCCCCAGTAGTTTTTCCTACGAAGGAGTGTCCGGATTGACCCCACCTTCGGAGACCCCTTGGGTCGGTAACGAGTTGTCCCCTCGCTTTGCCCCGCAGGAAACGTGCCCAACGAGAAGATCGCGATATGGCTCAAGGACTGCCGGTGAGTCCTCGCTTGCGCCGCTCGCGTCCGGAGGCTGATCCACGCAGATGGGACGCTCGAGCGGAGTGACTCGGGCCGCAGTCCCTGTGGGTCCCATGGCCGTTGAAGGCTGTAAACCGGAAAGTGAGCCCGCGGATAGCTTCCTCCTCTAAGCGATGAGAAATGGGAGTACAGTGACTGCTGGTTATTTGGTGAACGTGCTGACTTTGCAGTTGTTAGGACTCTAGATCCGTGCATGTTAGCATCAGAGATCAGAAACGGAAAACAGAACATCATGCCTTGTAATTTTGCTCGCCTAGTTTTTATTCCAGACGGTTTCCACACTTTATACTGGGTTATATTTTGGTTTTGTTTTGACATCTGTACATCTGGCATCTAATCATTTTCTTTGCCATACGTGTTTTATATCAGTCAACTTGCTTAAATATATTGACTGGGCTTTAATTTTATTTTCTGTGGCATCATTCTGTTCGGAGAACTATTAAAACTAAGTTTGTCCTTGTAGTTTACATCTTGGACATTCGTCAGATGGCACTGGAATTCACAGAAGGGAACTAGAGTTTGAAAGCATTCAGACTGCATAAATCTGTTTAATTACATGCTTTGGCAACTGTTAAAAAATGTTTGATGAAGTAGAGAGGTGATGAATCATACTGCAAGAAAATCTTGCTACAGTAAAGTGTGCTTGTTTCATATTTTTATTTTTTTCTCTCAGTTTATTTGCTGCTTGTAAACTCTCATGTCAGGATATAGCTTTGTAACATTTGTTAAGGTGTTTGCTTCTGTACCTATTTTTTTTTCCATCTCATTTGGGTATTCCTTAATCTTTTGTTCAAGTAACAAACAGTTTAGAAGTCTTTGGGGGAGGGGATATGGGAGGGGGGTGTTTCTCATACTTGCCAGTTTATTTTTCTCCCCTAAAAACTAGATAAAATATTGGCCACTACTCATATTCTGTTTTGACTAATTGCCTGAAGCCTTACTAAATAATCTCCACTACAGAACTTCTTAAACTGAGATACGATGAAATAGATGGACCTTCTGTCTAAAGATGCACAGATGCAGATGCACTATTTGAAATCCTTGAAACCCAGATTAGCAATTGAGCTCTAATGCAAAACCCTGATTGTCAAATTATAAGAATATGGCCTTTGTTATTTGGTGGTTCCACTCAGCATAGGTTAAGAAATCATGGTAGTATGCCACTAGTTTATTTAGTTGTCAAACACCAAAGTAGTATAAAATTTAATTGAAGTTTTAAGTAAGCATATTCAGGATCTTTTAGGAGAGACCTTGTGAAACCAATATCTTAGAGGTTTGCTCTTAGAAATGTGTCTGAAGAGGATTTGTTACTTTTACCTAGGTCTTTTAAAATCTTCCATTTTACTCTTGATTTAAATACAATGCCAAGTAGATTATTTGCCTACTCCAAATCTTCAAATAGGTTTGCCATTCAAAATAAGTTTGTAGTGTTTCATTTTTTAAGTTCAAATATGTGTTTAGAAGAATTAAACAAAAATTTAAGAGCAAGAGAAGAATAACTTTTGTTTTACGACACCATAGGAATGAAGATTGTGTAAGAGATTATATAAAATAGCAGTATTAGTGCATCTTTTAAGACAAATGCAAAAGGCAATTATTAGTATTCGCCAGAACACATCATCCCTGAAAATTTCGGAAGTTTTTTTGCTAATCTTGGTATATGTAGCTGGATTCTAGAGCCCGCTGCTCCTTCCTTCATAGGTGTCCTCCTTGTTCCCTACAGTTGCACCTTTTCTGTACAAAAGGGGCATTCACTTTCTTCATGGAAAGCCAGAACAAATAGTCTTTTAATGTCGGTAGTGTTATCATAGATTTGACTGCTAGACTATATGAAACTGTTTTCTTTTTTTCTGTAGAAACTTAGAATACTTTTCATAGTTGGGTATGTATTATTTTTGTGCATTTTATACAAATGACTGAAGACAGCATTTTTCCCCTGATGAGTTTTCAAATACTCCTTGTTTTCATTTTGCTCTCAGTATCCCAATATCCTGAATACCATGTAGTCTTTCTTTCAAGGGAGTCTTTATTTTGATGACCGTTTTTTTTTGGGGGGGGGGATAAGTGAAAACATTGCTTGATTAGCACTTAAGAAGGGATAGAGTTTTTGATAGAATTTATAAAAGAGCTATTAAAAGGGTGAGAGACTTGTTTTTGAAGGAGAAGTGCCAGCTAGATTCCGCTTGTCATTTTCTGTTAGTAGAGACCATTTTCTGTTAGTAGACAGACCAGTAGAGACATCCACAGGAGTAATAGTGTTTTGTCTTAATTAAGAAAGTAACCATCAGGGAAGAAAAATTAGGAGTTTTATTAAAATATATGTAAAAATTTAACTCAAAGGTTTTTATCAATAACTTTATGGTAATTGCTTATGATTCTTTCACATTTCAAAAGCAATAATTTTTAAAGAAATGCCATTACATGCATGTTCAATTGCAGAAAGTTTTAGCATTTAATTGGCATTTCAGTAAATTCTTTGAAGCTGCTAATTTTGATGCTTGACCCCATGAATGGTGTGAATTTGTAACAGGTATAAACTGTTTCTGATGAAAAACTTGTATAACAGAGTAGAACTTTCAAAATAAAACATTTCAGACTTAGGGGTGTAATTTTTACTTTAACTTAGTTTTGAGAAAGAAGTGCATTTAGAAAGAGATAATGTAGATTTTACCATTTTAGCAATGGCTAGTTCATGATAAATGAACAAGCTGTCTCTATAGTAGTAATCTTTTTCGAGTTAATGAAGACTGTTATTAGGTATAGTTGGGATAAAGGAGGTAGTGTGTGGTACTCTAGAATGCTAGTGACAGATTTAACAGATGAGGTTTAAGAAAATTGTTAGGTCTTCTATCTTAACTTTGACCTTTTAATTTTACTAAGGAAAAGATTTGTTTTCTTTTAATTTTGTTTCCTGTTTCTAGGGAAGGGATTGAGGGGAGCAAACATTTTCGTAATGCCTGTCCTTACTCTCTTTTTCTGCTTTCATAAAGTAAATGCCAATTCATGTCATTTGTAACTTGCCATTCTTATTCTTAATTGCTGGCTGATCAGACGTGTGATTAAATCATTTCTGGTGAAACTGACTTGACTATAGGTATTTGCTTAGTTAGTAGATTATTACTTACGTAATCTGCTTGCATTCCATATGTGTTTGGGAGGAGAGTTATGATTAGATGCTTGCTTAGCTCCAATCCTTTAAGTGTAAGCTTGTGCAGTGAAAGCTCTCCAGACAGCTTTTTAAAACTAAGGCTTATGTTTATGTGGTTGCAGTACCCCTTTGGGAGCCTCGCTGGATGAACAAAGCAGTAGTACACTCAAGGGTAAGAGAGAGTTGCCTTTCTGAATGCGTTCTTTATGAGGGTCCTGCTTCATTTGTCCTCTGAATATGTATATGAATTATAAAAATCATATTCATGTTTATAAAAATAAGCTCTTGTAACAGCTAGAGCTAAAATGGAGAAATGTTGTCATAAAGTGCTGCGTTTAAGCAAATTACCAAACCTTTCCATAGTGTGAAACTCATTTTTTATTGTTCAGTTGGATATTATAAAGACTAATATAATGTGGAAGTATGGTATGTAAACATAAGGGAGATATGTATTAACTAGGTCAACTTAGTGCAGCATTTCTTTGCTTATATTAACTGAAATTGCCACACCTGAAATTTTACCACCTGAGCAAGACAGAATTTTTAAAGTTAAAGTACAAGAATGTACAGATAGTGGCAAAGCTTGTTAAACAAAACATTCATAATATGGGGAAAATCTTGCTTGAGCTTCTGACTTAATATGAGGGGATAAAGAAATAATTATTCCAGGATCTGATTTTCCATGAAACTCTTGGGTAAGATTATGTTTTCTTAGTGAAAGGTATCGTAAGTATAAAATAGCCTATAGATTGGTTTATTATAACTTTACCTGGCTGCATACCATGGTTTTTGTATGGTAAAGTAAAAACTTATATCCGCTTCTTGAAATTACATAATCAGAATAATTTCTGAGTACATTCAGATCTGTAATACTTTACTGTATCTTATAAAATACTTTTTTTGGTCAATTTGTTTTAACTAAAACAATGCTTTTATATGGAAATAGGAAAAAACAAAACTAAGGTTAATCTTCTAATGTTTCAGGTGTGCTTGTGAAAAATGGAGGAAGTTTTGAAGATGATTTGTCATTGGGAGCTGAAGGTATGTTTGGAAGAACTGTGTTTTCATGTAGTTTTACAGTTAAAGTGAGAAAGTCTAGTGCTTTCAGATTTACCATACTCAGAGCTAAATTTAAAGTTCTTGAAAATGGCTCAGATACATTTTACAAGCTTTTTATATGTTAGTAAACTAGTCAAAGCCTATAGGATATATGTAGAATGGCTCTGAAAAACCACTGTGAAATGGCCATATGTCTTCTTTGGATTTCAGAGCTTAAGGAACTGTTGGGGGCAAACAATGGTAATATAACCGAGGGAAGAATTGTCCTGAAGAAGGAAGGAAGCTTAAATATTTATAATGAGAAAACTAAATTGAAACTTATTTTTAGTGTGAGGTACATAGCCTTATGTCAGACTTACAGCTGCAGCTTGTCTTTCTCTTTGCTCTTGTCTTTTCCTCTCTTTTACCAGATATTTAGAAGATTAAAGGATAAAAATAAAAATAGCATAGTTACTAAAATTTAATTTGAAACCATTATGCTGATGTCTGTTCCCATCTGCATTAGCATTTAAAGAGTGTATTGTACTGTTTAAATTTTCTCACATTGTGTAATCATCCTGTGGATTCATATTAAAACTATCCACATTGTAAAATTTAGATTTTTAAATTATTTTATAGTTATTTTAGGATTACTGGTATGTAGCTAGGTTATTAGCATTTTATAAAAAAATAAGGATTTTATCAAATCTGTTTAAATTGAATAATGAATTTATCTGCTGAATTTAATGTCATTAACCTTTTGGTGTTTTAAATCAATCTTATGAAATTACTTAGAATCTTATAAAATTGAAGTCTCTAGAATATGTGAATATACTAGTTTTTATCATTTCTGTTAATGTGTTTTCATGAAATAAACTCTATAAAGAACTTAACTGTCTCCCAATCAACACATTTAAATACGCTGTCAATCCCCTATTAAAAGACATTTCAGCATTACTGTAAATAACACTTAGTAGTTTCAATATTGAGGTGTTTTGGAGCAGTTTTAGTTTACAGAAAAATTGAGGGACAGATACAGAGATTTCCCATAAACTCCTTGCACACACATGTATAGCCTCCCCCATTGTCAGTATCACCAGAGGATGGTGGATTTGTTACATTGATGAGCCTACATTGAGGTGTCACTCTTTGTCTTGTACATTTTGTGGACAAATATATAACAACATGTACCCATCATTATGATATCAAATGGCATATTTTTTACTTCCTTAAATATCTTCTATTTTTCTGTGCTGTGCCTGTTCATCCATATTAAGTGATTTTATTGGGAATCAGAACCTAAAAGGAAGTCCCATAAAGGAGTGGAGCTACTCTGTTGTTTACTGAAAATTATTTCAAGATTATTTCAGCCACAGTAAATAATATTTATTGAGTGCAAAGTGTTAAACACCTTTCTGGTGTATGTACAAAGAAACGTAAGAAATTGCCATGACTTTGCAGATTAGAAATGAACAAAAAGCCAGTGTGCTGAAATAGATATGTTTGTAAATCTTTATATTGGTCTATAAAGATTAAATGTAAATTTAACACTAACAGTATTTGTCTGTTTAGAATCTGTAAAACTGGCTAGAACAAAGTTGGAGGGCTATTTTTAAAAGAAAACTTACATTGTAATGAGTAGAAATTTTCAAAATATGTACATGAAAAATTAATTGTAACTGGAATGGAATTTCAGCCTTAGAAAAAACCACATAAGAAATTTATGTATATTCTATAGCCACACTTAAATAATGGTGTTATGTTTTGCTTTCTAGGTATTCTTTATTAACAATATTTAAGTTTAATTATTAGAACTACATACGCTCTGTAACTTCCTCTTACTACTTCTAAACTGTTAAGGAAATTCATTTGGTTATCAGTGTCTTTTTACTTTAAGCATTCAGGTGGAATAATTAGCTTTACATTTCTAAAAGAAGAACACCTTCAAAAAGTACTGATTCTGTTCTTACTGGTGTATAGTATATTTCTTTAATGACACAGACTTAATGAACTAAAACAAGAGTTTAGCATATTAGACAATTAACTACAATACTTTGGTTAATTTGCTTTCTTAATGATTGCATTATGTAGTTATTGTCCTACTAATTGTGATGTGCATTTATTCTTTTTACCTGTAGCCAACCACCTCCATGAAACTGATGTTCAAATTGAAAACTGGTATGTAGCTGTATTTGTTCTCTACCTTTTTAAAAATGAAGAATATTTATGAAAATAAGGTTTTATGTAATCCAATTTTGTTTATAGCAGTAACATCTTGGCCAAAGAGAGAAGGCTACAGTTTCATCAGAAAGGGAGAAGTATGAATTCCACTGGATCTGGGAAAAGTAGTGGGACAGTTTCAAGGTAACTTACTCTGAAATGATGGTACAACTAAGTTGTGTTATAGATGACCTCCTCCTCACTATTTAAGTCTTAGATTTGTCCTGATAGTATGCAGTTATTAAAAGGAATTCAGAGTGTTTCATGAATCTGCAAAACTAGCAGATTTCTTTTTTTTTTTTTAGTAAGGTTAAATTAAAAGTAACAAATATATTTATAGTGCTGCTGAGGATTAGTCAGCATTTTGAGCCTTATCAACAACTTGAAAGAATTCCATAGTGGAGCTACTTTTGCTTCCAACATTCTCAATTCTATTAGGATATTAAGTTACTCTGACATAAAATTCAGAGTACCCTTTCTAATTTAAAACTTGATATTTAAACATAGATTTGTTTTCACCATATTAAACCAAAGGTCTTTAAGATACATATTAGAATAAGCAAATACATGTGCCTGTGGAACCAGTTTAAACTGTTAATCCAAATTGTTGTATTGGAATCTGAAATTGCCTTGTATTCAAGTTCCATCTCTGACGTTCCTGTTTTCCTCAGTGAGTCTCAGAAAGCTTAGATTATCACTGTTAATGAGTGATAATATGATAATTATGACATAATTTAATTTTAATTCCCAGTAGAATTAGAGCAAGTGTTGCCTTTGTGTGACCAATACTCTCCTTACCTTGCTCCTCCTACTTCCTGAGTAGGAAACATTAGAGAAAAGTTGGAGTAGATAGACTCCTCCCTTAGGTCTAAGATCAGGTTGTTACCTGTATTGACTCTTCACGGACAGCTACAGAGAACAGAAAAACTGAAGTTCTGCAGAATATCCCTTAATAATAAAGTTCGAACAACTTTCTAGTAATATTTTCCCTTGTCACTTCTACTTTAATCTGTTTCTTACTCTTTCTTATCTGTTCCTCCTGTAGTTTTAGCTACTTTATTGAGAATCTCTTAAAATGACAAAAAAAATAAGGTGAGGAATCATAGAGTCTCTAATTTAGTATATTGTTAGGTGTTAATTTTTTTACCCAATATAAGCAGTTTGAGAGAATGGACTCTTTTAAGTGCTGTATTTCACATTTAGCATGCACTTTGTAAAGATGTTGAAATAATGGTTTAAAGAACAGACGCTGTAGAAAAGTACTTTATCAGTGGAAAGAATATTCATGTATAATGTGAGGTGTATTATAAACTTTTTTTATCATGATGTTTCTTTTTTTCCTCCTTTTGTAGTGTTTCAGAATTGTTGGAACTTTATGAGGAAGATCCTGAAGAAATTCTTTACAACCTTGGATTTGGACGAGATGAACCAGATATTGCTTCTAAAATTCCTTCCAGATTTTTTAATTCATCATCATTTGCCAGAGGGATAGATATAAAAGTATTTTTAAGTGCTCAGATGCAACGGATGGAAGTAGAAAATCCAAATTATGCTTTAACAAGTAAGGGTTTATTTTATTAGAGATTTAATTACTGAGGGTAATTAGCACAATAGCATTTACTTATTCTGAATTTTTATTATCCTGTTTATAGAAATTAACTTACCTATTCTTCCTTTTTTTTTTCCCCCAGATCTTGACTTTTAAAAGTATTACCATGGGTTATAAATCTTAGATTTATGTCTTAATTGCTGCTCTTGAAGAAGGGAAAAAGTAGGGAAGGGGCTTATAACTATTAAATGAAGTCAGTCAGTTTTAGGTGCTTCCCTGTAAGTCTAAAACAGCATGGTTATTTTATTAATTTGATCATTTTTATTCATGTTGAGTCATACTTATTTTTTACTGTTGACCAGAAGTTCCAAAAATGATGTCCTTAGGTGGTCCTTGGATCAGCTTTAAGAGATCTATAAATCCTTTCCCCAACTTCCCCCAATTAGGACTAAAATATTTATTTCTATACACTTTACTAGAAGAACTTTTGGAAGAATATTAATGGAATCTGAGTCCTAAAAACAGATTCATAGCAGTCAACCAATAGCTAGTTTTTTCTATTCTATTCAGTGTTGTCATGCTTTATGCTCCTTTCTGATATATTAAAAGTAAATTCTAGTGCTTAGTGTGGAAAGTCTTCTTTCTCCCCAGTAAAAGAGAGAAGTTCTAAATTTCAGATAAAGGGAAAAAACATTTTTATAATCTTTGTAATTTAAGTTCAGTTATTGAGATATATGTGCGTGTGTGTGAGATATATGTATATGTGTGCATGTGTGCGTGTGTGTGTGTGTATAATCTATTTTTTTTTTCATTTGTAGGCCGTTTTCGTCAAATTGAAGTGCTTACTACTGTGGCCAATGCATTTTCTTCTTTATATTCCCAAGTCTCTGGGACTCCCCTGCAGAGAATTGGAAGTATGTCCTCAGTGACCTCTACCAAGGAGACAGACTCCCCTCCACCTTTAACCCGAAGTAACACTGCAAATCGTTTAATGAAAACACTATCAAAACTAAATTTATGTGTTGATAAAACAGAGAAAGGAGAAGCTAGTAGTCCTTCTTCAGCTGTTGAAAAAGGAAAAGTTCTGAATGTTTCAGTGGTTGAAGAAAGTGGCAATAAGAATGATCCAAAGACTCAAAAAATTGTAAAGAAAAAGGATTCATCTTCTATGTTGGCTACAGTAAAAGAAGAAGTATCAGGTTCAGCATCTGTTATGGAGAATGCTGGCATTAATAGGCTTTCTCATGAAGCAAAAAGTAATTTTAATCAAGAAACTGAAAATGAACAAAGCAAAGAAACTCAAAGTCATGAGAATAAACTGGGTGAGGAATCTGTTACGATGGAACCCGATATAGGTGGTTTCCACATGTCCAGCCATAGTGAGCTGGAAAATAGCAGTGAGCTGAAAAATGTCCCTATGTCCACACCTGAAAAAGAACCATATGCACCGCTGACAATCCCATCCATAAGAAATATTATGGCACAGCAGAAGGACTCCTTTGAAATGGAAGAGGTAGGTAAAAAATTACTGAGACCTGTTTCAAATAGGGTGGAAAGTGCCAAAAATAGTTATAAATGAAAAGTGACTATACTAGAAAAAGTTATCCTAATTTTGACTTTCCAGGTTTTTTTATTTTGTATTTCACAAAGCAAGAAGTGGTCACAGGACAATGTAATGTTAAGGTAATGTCACAGCTCCTCAGCTTCTCTAGATTCTCTGTCATCTACTACTAACACTTGAACTTTAACCCTCTTTCTCTCTGTATAAGATTTTCATCCCCTGAGAAAGTCCTGAAAAAATATTTCCAAGTTCAACTTAATATTACATCATTAAAAACATAGGCTCTGAAATCAAAGGGATTCTAGTTCCGTCTCTGCCATTGAATTGCTGTGTGCCTTTAGGCAAGCTTTTCTGAAAGTATTTCAGTAGAAATGATAAGTGTAAAGAAGGCATTTGTTGACAGTTTTGGTTATGGAAGAGGAGGTGCCTTGAAGGAGGAGTCTTGACAAGCTATTATCAGCGTTTCTGAAAAGATAGATGATTATGTTTGGTTAGTTCTTATTGTTCCATAGCAATACTTCTGCTAGTTTTCATAAATTTCAAATTGGACAAGGTAAATAATCTTTATTTTGAGCAGCTAAAACTGCTCTTGAATTCTCAGAGCTGATAGTTCTGTGTTGGAACTGTATTGCTTGGGACAGGGAAAGTTTATCAAGCACCTGCCTTGTGGTGGGCACAGTATGAGGCCCTTGAGTATTTTCCTATTTCAGTTGTGAATCAGGCAGTGGTATATCATTTTATCCGTAAGGAAATTGAAACATACATGCTGAAGAGCTGAGGCCATATGTTATATAATGACAGATTTTCTTTTTTAAGCATGTTATCTAACAGTTTTGGTACTATCTTACAGTAGTTTTTGGATCACTTGTCATTATTTTAGGGGAATTGGAAAAGATAATTGATTTTGCCCATAAATATCTTCTTACGTGTCTGTCACACTGAGAAGATGTTTACTTTATTGCAAAATTTCAGTTGCTGAGATAGCTCTTTACCTTTTTTGTGGTCTTTGAATGCGTCTTTTAATTCTATCAGCTAAAAGCTGAAGTCAAAAGAGATCAAGAGCAGCCAATTGAAATATTTTACATAATTTGTAATCTTTTTCCTTTATTTCTTTATGTTTTTATATTTCCATTTAATTACTCGTATAATTTGTTTCTCATGATGATAAATTTGGGGAATGACTACTTTATGATGGTTGCTTTAATTAAAACTGTTCCATTTACTGAGTTCTTTTTGGTCTAAACTTACAGCACTCATAATTAAAATGTAAGTTCTTGCCTTAGCCTCTCTTGACAATCAGATATGACAATTAGTTTCCTTATTTTAGTACAATAGCAGAGTATAAAATTAAAGTGAAATATTACATACTTGCAAATCTGGGATCAGTGAGTCTGATGAGAAGATACTCTTATGTTTTGTTTTTAATGCCTAGAATTCTTGAATTCTAAGCAGTGTTCCTGAAAAATTACTAATACTGTACACAAAGACTCTTTTAAATGTTTATATTGTACCAGAGAGATGCCCTTTGACAGCAAGTTAAATTTAATGGTAAAAGTTTTCTTTTTCTTTTTTTTTTTTTTTTTTTTTGCTCCCTCTACTGGCAAAAGCAGTTAGGTGTAGAAAGTAATATGACATTGAACGGAACAATTGTTTTTTTTTTTAAATACATGCTGTGGTGGTTGAAGATTAGTGGAAGATTTTTGTTTTTAAAAATGAAGTATATGATCTACCATAGTTACATTGTAAATATGGGGAGTTTTTTCTTCAGCTATATTTAAAGTATGGATTAAAAACCTCCTCCTAGAATTGTTTTTATCCCTTGGGGAACTTTAAAGAGAACATGGGGAACAATGGATAAAGAAGGGAAATAATGTGTTTCTTTAATTTCCTCTTCCCTCAAGTATGATTTGAATCATACTGACATATGAAGAGAACAGTTTTGTTGAGGCAAACTTTTAGATTCCATTCAAAGTAGGCTGTTACTGGTTTTCTTTTGGACTCCCTTCCCTTGAGATTTGATTCCTATTGGGAATTTTCTTCCTGTAAAAACAGAGAATAAATATATCAGTGTCCATGCTCAGTAAGTCATTCCTCGGGTAGATGAACTGATTGCCAGCTGCTTTGGGCAACTGAGGGGGGAGAAAATGATGCAGACAGGCTCTGCATGAAGTGTCCAGACTCCTCTGAGACATAAGGTAAGATCTGACAGTCTCCAGGAGCAAAGAGGGGAAATATTTAAATGTTAAGGCACTTAAATAGGTGACAGGCTTGTTCAGACCTTGGAGAATGGAAGTGTTTCTCATGTAAAAAGAGAGGCCAGATTATTTTCAATTAATTGAATATGCCTATAAAAAGTTTGTAGACTGTTTAAAAATGTTTCAGTGTATCTGAAAGTTGTACATCTCTACTTTTGAATTTTCTAATTCTTAATAACTAGACTTAGTCTTGTGTTCTTGAAATTATTTACTTTGAATAAATACATGATGGTAACTCTTTAGAACTATAGATTAGTATTAAGAATGATTCACATTTAAACCACAGTGTGATTCTATTCAATAAGCATTATTCGTTTATTAGGTGTAAAAGAAAAATATTAAAGAGAGTATTTTTGTGTTTCTGTAAATATGTTGTTCTCTATTCTATAAATGAATTTATATGCAAATATAGATATGTTTGGATGTGCATATATTTCTATAAACTAGTGAAGTTTTAGTAACTTTATAATCCTCTTTACACTGATTAGTGATTTAACAATCATCAATAATGTCCCTCATTACTTTTAACTGTTAAGTTTCAGGATTCGTTTTTAGTTATTGGCTTGTATTAAAACAATTCCAGTCAATCAGGTATTTGACAGATGGTTGTTTATTTAGCCTTTAACATCTGTGAGTTTTGAAGGCAGGTGATATATCTGCTATACAGTATGAGCTCTAAAAGATGACATGTGCTTGGATGTCTTTTATTTCAAAACCCAGTTAAATGCTGTTGCTATTTATCTAAAAGAATGAAGTCAACATTGCCTTAATGTTTTTTAATGTTAAAAGTAAATTCTGTGTGTGTGTGTGTGTGTGTGTGTGTGTGTGTGTGTAAACTTGAGAGGATTTATAGAAGGTGAAATTTGCAAATAAATATAGAATAGTGAACTACAAAATGGAATTTTTGAAATTATTTTTAGTTTCCCTCTTTACAGATGAGATAGTGTTTATCCCTGATCTTTCTGAGGATGTATCGATGCCTGACAGATGCACTGGAGAGAAGGTCAAAGGAATGTCGTTATAGGGAGTTCCTGGAGGGTGTCAGAAAGTGATCTGCTGTCTTAAATCTTTACCACTTTACTGTTTCAAAATATTTTACTATACAGTCACACTTGATTGACCTGAGTCATCCTTAGAAATTTTAACCTTTACTCTGCAGTTAAGAAAACTGAGATAATTATCACAGATATCTAACACCATTCAGCCTGTAGAAGTGACATGAATAAGAGTTGAGTTCAGATCTTTGTATAAATCTATGTTTGACTACATCATATAGCTCGCTAAATGTCAGATTGGTTGATAAGATCAAATATTGGACAAGACCTCATGTCATCTGATGCAGACAACCCCATACTACTGCTTTGAAAAATAATACTTCCCTTTGAATTTTTGGCCATGTACTTAAAAATTAGACGGAATTGTAATTTCTAAAGCTCCTGTTTTGATTTTTTGAATGAAGTCATATTTCATTATAACCTATTATATGTATTTATTTCAGGTGTACATCACTGAATCAATATGTATATAAATAATTTACTTTCTTTCTTTTAAAACTACTCTACAATGTCTTTTAAACCTGAGAAGAAAAGTTTTTTTGTGACAACATGCATGCTACTGCTGTGTAGGTTGTAATACAGTAGTATCGTGCCAAGGTAGTGTATCTTAGTGAAGATAAATACTGCAAAGTTTAAAATACCAGTCAGTACCTGCCAGGTAGGAGGACATGGATCAAAAAAGTTACTGCTTTTACTAAGACATTTTTTAACTGAAGTAACCTAAATGTGTGGATTACTCTAAAGACGTTTTCATACAACTTTAATTCTCCAAACACTAAGATCATGCAATTTTATTGTTTGGTATATTGGCGTTCCTTTTAAAAAAAAATATCGTGCAAAGTTTCAAACTGACCCAGATATTAGAGAAAAATCACATAATGTACTATTACCCATCACTCAAAGTAGTTAACAATTTTTAATTAGTATTAATTTTATGAAAGGCAACCTGTAGCTAGTGACCAGTGTATTACTGAGGTTTTAAACAGGGGAAATCATGCTATATAAATCTGTTTTTAATTTCCTTCATATTTTCTATAGTGCACTGCATCTTGAGTTTGATCACTTTGCTTCATACAACTATGACATATTATCACTAGTATGGCTGTTTCTGTTACCAACAGTGATTGATGATTTTGCTGAATAAATAGGAGGATAAATAATAAATATGTATTTTTTTCAATTATGCAGTTTATAATGATAGAGTAGAATAATATTATTATGCCAAAGAGTAGCATCTTGAAATTAGTGTACTGAGGATATGTATTCATCAAAAGTCTTGTTATTGGGTGACTCATTTTTATAACTCCAAAGAATAAACTGTAATAATTCAGTATTTTAAAATGAGATTGTAATTTGTCTATCATAATGCAATGCTTAATCTGAGTGTCCTAGAATGCAAGTAAAAAGGCACTTGGATTCCTATTATACTTTTTGGTCTATTTGATACTTAGTTTGCAGAAAACTCTTTGAAATAGGCTAGATCTGAATGGAGACTAATAGTCTTTTGTGATATTAAAAAAAAACAACATTTTGTTTCCTTACACAGAAAACAATGGTTTTCCTGTTGAACTTGTTATTCCTGCTTTGAAGAATATAATACTATAATTTTCAATAATACAAAGAATAGTAGAAACTATTTTATGTGTGATTATAGATGATGGTTTTAAATAACCACTGTGGTTTCAGTTTTCAAAAGAAGCATAAACTTAGATTCATGGAACTGTGTAGAACAAAGATAACACAAATCAGAGCAATTTTTATGTTACATAATAACATCTGTAACCTTTGAGCTTTTTTCCATGTTGCTCATTCCACTCCCATTTATATGGAGTATATTCTTTTTCTTGAATGAACCATTAGCTCAAAAGTACCAGAGTTCTTCCTAAAAATCTGTTGGCTGTTTGCTGTCAGTTTTGCTCAAGGTTGAAAAGCTATGTTTGGCTAGTTTTCCCATTGTACTAGGATATTATTTTAGACAGTTAATCGTTACCTAAAGTGTTGAAAATTATTATTATCCCTGCCACCCAAATGTTTAATCTTAATATAGAGTTAGGTATGCTAGAATAGATAGACTGTTGATGTGGTAAAAAAGGAATAAGTATTCCTAAGTTACATAGGTGTGCGGGTAGAAAATAATGCATAAAAGGCAACCTTTTCTGGACATGATTTTTAGGGAGGATTTATGGTTAATATCTTTCAGTTTTAGTTCTTTAATGAAACCTGATTTTCCACTTAACAGCTCCCAAGTTATCTCTTAAAAGAACATTTAAGTCAAGTAAAGCAGTGCTACACATGAGTAGTTTGTGGGAGTCTATAAAGTTGTACGATGGTAGCAGTGTGCCAGTTTTCAAAAATGCAAGACTTGTAATTGCCTCACCTCTGTGTCAGTCATGGTCTGTTGAAATAAAAATGTATTAATATTTCTTCTGGGATAGATCTTACTCTTTTGACATGTAGAGAGCTTTTCTTTTGCATATATTTTTCATTTAATGATAACTTTTTAAAAAACAAGCTTATACATATAGTCATTTTTCTTTGTTAGTTACAAACTTGCACCACTATTGATAACTATAAAATAGATCATAAAATTGACATGTAGGATTGTCTAGCAATTTTGAAATAACATGTCACTTAAAAAAAATACATGAAGCTTTGGTTCACTTTCACATTGATTTGTTTAATAAATGATTATCAAGAGGTATTGTTCTTTGCCATAGATTTGATTCTTTCAGTTTTGGCCAATTGATTCTTTTAGTTTTAATACTTAAAACTGCTCTTTAGGTTCAAAGCACAGAGGGAGAAGCTCCCCATGTTCCAGCCACATACCAGCTAGGTCTTACCAAGTCAAAAAGAGGTAAGCAAACCAATATCTGCTATTTTCTGAGCATATTACCAAAGTAGTAACAATTGATTTGGAAAAGGAATTTTATCTGTCTGTACTTGCAAGTATAAAAAGAAAAACAATGTGGGTGTGCATACTTCTTTATGGTTTGCTTGTAAAATTTTTTGTATTGAAGATTTTTGTGCCATATGTGTAATATTAAATTGCTTATCCTACGATGATCTAGTTAATCAATTTTGTATACTCTAAATATTTTTCAGTTCTACATAAGGCCTAAATAGGAAGATTTAGAAAACAACAGATTTAGAAATCCTTTTTACATTGTTAGGATTGAAACATACACTTGCATTATTCATTTCTGCAATTTCATTATTTAAATATGACTACTAGTTATAAAACAGGAATATGCCTCTGGCAATAAACCACAAGTCCCTCTCAGCAGCAGTTAAAGCTAGTTAAATTCAAACTGTGGATCAAAGGTGAGTTAAATAGCATTCTTCTCTTAAATTATTAATTATTGACCAAGAACCTTTGAATCCATTCCTTTTACTTTTAACTTGCATGAGAAAAACCATGCAGATATGCAGATGTTCCTTAATTTTATACAACTTTTGAGATTTAAAACAAGAGAAAGAGAGGAAGTAAAGAAGTTCAAATGACCGCTAAAGGTAGGACTGTTTATTTTTAAAACTTTACACATGCTGAACAACCACATTTTGTTTTGTTTTTTAAACAAAGATTCAGATATATGTTCCTAGGATGGGAAATTAGTTGTTTGTTCTCTTCTGATTACTAAAATGACTTCATAAGAGACAATTTGCATATGATTTTTCTTTATTGCAATATGGCACTGAGAAACAAGAGCTCTACTCTCACTACATCACTGTAGCTTTGGTCAGGAGCAAATGATCCTATTTAATGTTCTTCCCGTTGTAAGTCCATAACTGCATGTATGTATTTCTGTGATGTAAGGGAGAAATGACAGTTACTACTGAATCTTTAGGTAGGGAGGGAGGGGATAAACTGGAGGAATCAATTTCCCCTAAAGTGGCTACAAACAGTATAATTACATTAAGATCTTTCAGGAGCCATTTTCCGGTAGTGGGACAGATAGAATGTATTTGAAGTTGTATTCACACCTTTGGTTTTTTCCCTTATATTGATATGGGGGGGGGGTGTTGTATTTGTGGGGGCATAAGTAAAGATGATAACATTTTTATGAATCACATTTTTATAAATTAACAATGGTTTCATGTGTGTGAAAGAGACAGTGTTTTAATCATTTTTGAAAGTACTCTGTATCAGATTTTGATAATGTGATATATAAGTATCTTAGATTAATCATAATTGCAGAATTAAAATCACTGATTGTCCATTTCACAAGGTCAGTAAAAGACATATAGTGCATGTATAAATACACTTCACACTTTAGAAATTGGATTTTTGTAATTACAGCATCTTAACCTCAAATGTAGTCCTGGGATTTATACTGACGCCCAGAGAGGTTTAGCAACTTAACTCATGTCACAAGCTAACATTCAGTTGATACGTGGAGAACAGTCCAATATTTTTCTTATCACAGAAGACAAACAATATTTTCTTAAGTCTATCAGTGTATACCTGTGTTCTATTTTGTTTCTTTATCACACTAAACAAAATTTCCAGGTTTTGTTTTCTCATGTTAATGCTTGCTCTAGCTTCCAAGGGTATTAGAAATAATGCCTTATCTCTTCAGTAAGGATGGACAGCCAATATGTTTCAGTTCTACCTTTTTCTGTGGAGAACTGTTTTCTGTGTCTTACTAAAGACCTATATTCTGGCTTACAGTTTACAGAATAATTTCTTATACATTCATCTTAGTTCCAGAAGTAGCTCTTTGATATTGAAAGGAAAATTACTGTTTTTGTAAGAGAGAGAGAGAGAGATTGCTGCTTATGGCATTAAAATGGGAACTTAAACCCAGATCTCCTTGTCCTCCACTATATGACACCTGCTCTGAAGCCTAAGCAGTCTGTAGTCTGCCCTAACCTGTGTGAACTCACACAGAGCTAACCACAGAGAGGGTAAGTGGCACAGACTGTACTCTGCTGTAGATAAAACAGATCCTAGCAGAAAGAACCTGAGTTGGGTTGATCACTCTGGCTTCCTTGGCCTCTCTGACAACTGTTTTACCCAGTCACATGGGCAGTTTCTCTTCTGTATCCTTTAAGCAACTGCTTAATTCTGTTGCTTGTGGGAGATAATCATCATTGATTCATTCAGCAAACATTTCTTTTAATTATCGTAAGCTTGTTCTAGGTGCTGGAATACAAAGAAGAATAAGGTTCCTACCTTCAGAAGGCTCATAATCTAGTAGTTTTTAAGGCGTGCAAGCCTGTAATTCCGGTGATAACTACTAAGAGACAAGTTGTTAATCATTTTATCAATGTAATAGGTAATTAGTACTTATGATAAAAGCCTATTACAGCTCAGTTTCAATTATTCCAGTTTATCTAGACTTATTGAGTATATGAATCAATCTCATATTCTTTTTAAAAATGATCACTTGGTTGTAATTTATTTTTTAAGATTTATTTATTTATGCATACAAGAGCTGGGATGTAGGCCAAAGGTGTGGGGATTGTAAGGGGATTCACCAGGGAACAGAACAGGTTGACCAACTGAAATACACTGCTGAGGGGAACAGCGGGTAAGGTAGAGAGGTCTGCTGCACCATGTGGGTCAGCTCCCTGGCTGGGCGTTGAACTCATGCTGCAGTGGCTCTGGATAGCTTCATAGTGCTGCGACTTAACCCCTTGCGCTACCAGGGAGGTCCAGTCACTTATATTTTGAAGTTAACTTCCAAACAATAAGACTGAATTATTCTAAATTTTACTAAGAAAAAGATTATTCCATTTCATGATGCTCTATATTGAACCTGAACCTGACTTTTCAAAGTCAAGGGAGCTTTAGTTGATTTTGTATTTTATTCAACATCATTTCTTTATGCCGTTCAATGAATGTGCATTTTATGAACATACTTTACCCTATTGTTTTGAAGTTCTTCAACAATTGCCTTTTTCATGAGGCTTATCCCTTAGTAAATAATACTTGTAAAGTCTCTCACACTTTGAGACTTGTGTGAATGAGCTTGTGATCATGCTTGCTGTGCTTTGTTGCTTTTTTTTAAAGATTTATTTATTTATGCATAGAAGAATTGGGGTGTAGACCAGAGGCATGTGAGGTTTGGTGAGAGGATTCACCAGAGACAGAGCAGGGAGCAGAACAGGCAGATCGACTGAAGTACACTCCTGAGGGGAGCAGCGGGCAAGGCAGGAGAGGTCTGCTGTGCCATGTGGGAATCCCCTTCCCAGGATTGATCTCATGCTGCAGTGGAGGGGGCTAACTGCATAGGCTGAGACTTAACCCGTTGCACCACCACGGAGGCCCTGTTGCTTTTTTTACTTAAAAGAATTTTGTTAGCTTCAATAAGAATTACAGTTTTGAGAAGAAAATTGAACAGCGTTTTTATAAGATTAAGTATATTATGTCCTGATCAGACTTACTTGTGTTTCATGAAATTGTTTTGAAATGATTTTTGATAACTTAGAAATGTTTGCATAATTTTTATGATATCGGAGACATTAAGTACTCTTACGTACAAATTATTTAATTTAAATTGATCTTAATTGTGTTCTTATTTTTCTGCTGGAAAGGTAATACAAGTTTTCACATTTAAACTTCTAATTTCACCTACTAAATATCTTTCTATGTTTACATAATGGAAATGGTTTACTTTGGAACTTTTTTTTTATTAAAGCTAATTTTTATTCAGTGTGTTACCCTCCAAGGATAAGACATAAATTGAATTTACTGAAACACTTTAAATTAGAACTTAATTAGTAACTAAACACAAAATTTATGATAGAATGATTCATTTTTTTGTTAAAAGTCAAGTCACTTAAGCCACAGTTTTACATAAGTTGATTTCTAGAAGGCGTCAACTTTGTATATCAATCTGTTGTAGTCATAGATGTAATAGTATTTTTCTGATTGAAGTCATAATTTAGCAGTTTTGCATAACTACATTTCTTCTGGTAGATCATCTATTACGTACTGCAAGTCAGCATTCTGATAGCAGTGGCTTTGCTGAAGATTCAACAGATTGCCTCTCCCTTAATCATCTTCAGGTAAATTTTCTGTGATTCTTTTTCTATGATTTATATGTTTCACTTAGTATTTATGTAATTTTTCAGTAACTGTTACAAAACTAAATGTGCGTAATTTTAATTTTTCCAGAAGACAGTAAGAATAACACTTTCTGCGCTGCAAATGTTTACCTAAGCATTTAACTACAAATTCTAGGTTTCACTGATTCTTCCTTTCTCTCTGAATATTTAAAAACAACAAACAGAAACTTCTTTAAATTCTTGCATCATCAGTAGACAAGTTATTCTAATCATAAATCTATTCTGTGTATTATTTTTCTTATTTTTAACCCTCATTATGTTTAATTATTTTGCAGTTATTTTGTTTATGTATAACTAACATCGGGTGTGGGCCCATAGCTTGATGAATGTTACATAACTTTTACACCAAAGTTCATTAGATAGCCCAGAAGATAGGCCCAGCTTTGTCCTTAAGGAGTTATGTCAATGTGTGGAATACACAGAATATATATGAAAAGTGTTCAAAACATCTATAAGCAAATTTTAAAGAAAATTGGAATAAGAGTACTCTGCCCTCAAAACCTTTAGAAACATAGCATTTAAGGGATAGGCAGAGAAGTGTTTGAGGAGACTCAGAAAGAGTATTCACATACCTGGAAAAAGTATAAGATAGAAGAGAGATTTTCCACAGGAAAGGTATGACCCTCAAAGTGAAAAGATGGGAGTTTGGTTACTTGGAAATTGAGTCATTGCGTGAGTAATTCTGATGTACGATGAAACAAAAGCATAACTGAAACACTTTAAATTAGAACTTAATTAGAACTTTTCCTTATATAAGGAAAAGAAGACATGAATATTGACTTTTCAAATATAGAGGATAGCGAATAACTTAGAGGGAAGTTTCTGGACTAAGGGAAAGGGCTTTAAGAAAAGAGTTTGATGCAGAAAAATCTGGGATGATACTCTTGATATATCTTAGTACTGAAAGGGTATCATTAAAAATACAGGTTGGGAGGATTAACTTTGAAAAAAAGGATAGTTTTCTTTTCAAAATGGAGGGGAGGGAATGATGGCGCAATATTATGTGGAAGATTGTAGTTGTTGGGAAAGAAAGTAAAGGAATTTTTGACCATTTTCTCTGAGTTCATGTTATGTGTTGGAAGAAAAGGAGATGGGTGTTAAAAATGGAGATCTACAATAAACTTTGTGATTAAGTGGAAGGTCTAGAATAAACTTTGTGATAAAGTGGAAGGGTTACTGATCAGGGTTACTGAAGGATTTAATTTAATTTAATTTTTTTTAAAAAAAGATTTATTTATTTATACATACAAGCTGGGGTACAGGCCAGAGGTGTGGGGCGGCTAGAGGGTTCACCAGAGACAGAGTCGGGAGCAGAAGAGGCAGAGCGACGGAAATACACTGCTGAGGGGAGCAGTGGGCAAGGCAGGAGAGGTCTTCCGCACCATGTGGGATTCTCCCTGGCTGGGCGTTGAACTCATATCGCGTGCTGCCGACAGCTCCACAGCGCAGCGCTCAACTGCTGTGCCACCAGGGAGGCCCTACTGAAGGATTTTAAATAGTACCAGGCCAAGGGATGGAGACTGTAAAAGTATAGAAATAACGTAACAGTTTGGCACTTTATTTATGAACTTATTTGAATTCTCCATCTGTCCCTGATATCCTTTTACAGGTTCATGAGCCCTTGCAGACCATGGGGAGTAGTGCTGATAGCTGTGACAGTGAGACAACCGTCACATCATTTGCTGAAGACATTGTCACACCGACAGCACAAGACCAGCCTTATTTCAATGAATCAGAGGAGGAGTCTCTTACTCCTCTTCAGAAGGGAGGAGAGAAAGCAGCAACGGTTGGTCATCACGAAAGAAGGTCATCTAGCCAGGATTTCCCCCAGTGTGACACTGTTGAGAATACAGGAAGTAAACAGTCCAACAGTAGTATTGGGGATCATGTTACTGAAATTACTGAAACAAAGGAAGATTTGTCTCCAGCCCAGCCAGTAGAACTGCTGAGGGAAGCAAGTGCTGAAAGTGATGTGGATATCAGCAGTGAATGTGAATTTGCCCAGTATACCACACACCATATTCTTAAATCATTGGCTTCTATTGAATGCAGCGAGAAGGGCTCCGAAAATACAACTGGGCCTCCCTCTTCTGTGGACAGAGTCAATACAGCTTTGCAAAGAGCCCAAATGAAGGTTTGCAGTCTGTCTAATCAAAGAGTAGGGCGTAGCCTGATCAAATCGAAAGATCTACTAAAGCAGAGGTACTTATTTGCAAAAGCTGGCTATCCTCTAAGAAGATCTCAGTCTTTACCGACCACCTTATTGAGCCCAGTAAGGGTTGTGTCCTCTGTCAATGTTCGGTTATCCCCAGGGAAGGAGACCCGATGCAGTCCTCCTTCCTTCACTTACAAGTACACGCCTGAAGAGCAACAGAAACCAGAAACAGAGGTGACTGAGCATGATGGTCAATCTTTAGTTAAATCTACTATTTTCATCTCCTCATCATCTGTGAAGAAAGAAGAAACCTCTCAGAATGAGGTGAACCCGTTGGAAGAATGCCATCATCGAAGGACTCCTACCTGTTCACTGTATGCTCCAGCACCTGTATCGCAGTCCACCTGCTCCCTTCACTCTGTCCACTCTGAGTGGCAGGAAAGGCCCCTGTGTGAGCACATGAGGACTCTGAGCACTCACAGTGTTCCCAATATATCTGGTGCCACCTGCAACGCCTTCTCCCCTTTCGGGTGTCCTTACTCACATAGACATGCTGCCTACCCTTACCGAATGTGCCCTGTGAACCCTCCTTCTGCCATTGAAATGCAGTTGCGAAGAGTATTGCATGATATTAGAAACTCACTGCAAAATCTTTCACAGGTATGAGAAGTAGTATCTTTTGTTTATTTGAGTACATCTTAATTCTCTGAGAGCTAAGACTTGTCAAGCATGAACCACTGCAACTTTCTTTTTTTAATGTGCCCAAACTTATCTGTACTTGCCCTTTTCCTATACTCTTCCCTCAAGTCTCAAAGGAAAAGCTGTAGCTAATCTTAAATAAGGTCTATTTCTTGTTCATAATCTCCCTTCCAGGGAAGAAATTTTGCTCATTAGATACCCTCTCTTCTTCAGTCTCTCCTCCTTTATCTTAACTTAGCTATCTCGTTATTAAAACCTCTTCCCTCTCAAAGTTCTTTCTGTCCTTTCCTTTACCATTTGACAAATGCTCACTACCTTTCTCTTCTAAGTTTTCCTCCCCTTGGCTTCTGCAGCACCATGTCCTCCTGTTCCGCTCGTAGCTCTCTGTCTATAAACTTTCTCCTTCACCTTCTGACTCCTGATGCTGGTCTCCTGGCACAGACTTAGTCTACTTCCACTGGGTTCAGAGACTGGAACTACTCCAGAACAGAAAAATTCAGGTAAAGTGTGAATTTGAATAAAAATGGTCTGTGTGTCTTGTTACTTTTAAAGTCATCGCGCTCAGATTTGTTAGATTAGATTTCCCTCACATTTTTCTTTCTAAATCTCTCTCTGAACTATTTACATTTAAACAGTTGAAGAAATGAAAAAAAATGATAATATAATACAATGATTATTCCCGGTGTTTCAGTAGAGTCAAGGGGCTTAGAACATACATGACAAGTCTCTGTCATGAGCTAGTAGGTGGAAAGCCACCTTGAAAGTAAAAATCAAAGTTGGACTTTTTACAAATTATTTAGTAAAGTATTCTTCTTTCATATATAGATTTTATCCTCATGATAGTTATCTTCTAATGACTTCCAGCTAACCAGGATATGTTTCTTCCTCCTCCTCACAAAATGTAGTTTTGTGATAATATCTCACTCATGGCGACCTTTCAACTCTCCCCATGTGAAGAAGCTGGGGTTTCCCAGGACTGTCCCCCTCTACTCTCTTGATGCACTTTTCATTGTTGTTCAACTTGTTCTGCTCTAGAAAAGCAGGTATCCTCTTGGATATTCCATCAGTATACCATGAATTAATTTCTCCACCCTCACCCAATCCTACACCAGTAGACAAGTGTCTTCATGACCTGGCCCTGTCTGTGTCTCTAGTCTCATTCCTTGTGTGGGCTTTTGCCAATTTGGAGTATGTAGAGACCTCTAAGTAGTTTTGTGTCCTTAGTATCTGTTTTTACATGCTACTTTTAGTTTAAACCTGAATTGCCCTGCCCTTGTCTTTCTATGCCTGACCAAGTCTTGTTTACTGTTCAGGCACAACTTAGGTGTCAACACTGTTGGGAACACTTCCTCACCTAATGTAAATTTTCATTTGTTTTTATCACAGCACACACGCCCCTCCACCCCATTTTAATTATTTTTTTAACTTGTGTTTTCTTTATTATATTGTGAGAATATTTGAACTCTGGGAGTGCCTTTTATCCTCTTTTTATCTATTTTTTTCTTCCCTGCCTAAAGTAATGACACATAGTAGGAGACTAAGAATAAGAGTGATGTTTCCTTGCTATTCTAAGCCAAGTCAGTAGTTTCTGTAGTCTTTTCAGTAGTTTCTGTAGTCATGACATTTACTGTGGCTTCTCCATTTTTGAGTTTTTTTTTATTTTTTTATGCTTTCTCAAGGCAAGAGGAAAGTCCTTTCAGACATAGATGTCAACATTTGCATTGCCTTTTCCTCATCCCAAATAGACTCATTTATACCTCAACAGATAGGAGTAATAGGTAGCATGGGGGAATGGATTTTTTTGGTGCCTGCTCACAATATGAAATGGCAGATTTTTCTCTTAAAGATAAATTATGCAGGCCTTAAATTCCACCTTTTCAATACCTTAGGTAATTTTGGAAATAGTCACTTTGACATTGATTTCTAATCATACTTTAATTCTTTTGAAGTATCCTATAATGAGAGGACCTGACCTTGCTGCTGCTCCATATAGCACTCAGAAATCATCTGTTCTACCTCTTTACGAAGTAAGTTCCTAACTTAAATCTTCATGTTTCAAAATCATGTCTTTGATTTTGAAGTATAATTTTGTTATTTTGCGTTTTAGAATACTTTTCAGGAGCTCCAAGTAATGAGGCGGAGCCTAAATTTATTTAGAACACAAATGATGGATCTAGAATTGGCCATGCTACGTCAGCAAACCATGGTTTATCATCATATGACTGAGGAGGAACGGTAAAATTTCACTTTTTCTTTTTTTTTATATTATTTATTTATTTATACATACAAGCTGGGGGTATAGGCCAGAGGTTTGGGGGGTGAGAGGATTCACCAGAGACAGAGTGGGAGGCAGAACAGGCGGATCTATTGAAGTACACTGCTGAGGAGAGCAGCGGGTGAGACAGGAGAGGTCTTCTGTGCCATGTGGGAAGCTCCCTGGCCAGGGATCAAGCTTTTGCTGCAGTGGCTGTTGATAGTTTCATAGTGCTGAGACTTAACCCCTTGCACCACCAGGAGGCCCCTAATTTCACTTTTTCTTCATGTAACTCAAAGTATTTTTAATTCTAAAAGAATTTTCAACTTGTTCTTTAAGCCAGTTTTTATTTCTACTGTGTACCCTGTTTTTATGAACCAAATGAGGCAGTAATGAGGTAGTACTGAGTAAGCATCTGTCTTCATTGCATGAAGGAGAAACACTGCATTTAGTTATTAGTGTTTGAGATACTTGTATAAGAGGGAGAGGAAGAAAGACAGATTGTCACATTGGTTAGACCTGCTGCAGGTGCTGTTGTGCTAATTCATAGAATTTGAGCTTTGATTACTTTCTGATGACTTTACTGTCAAGAGAACGATGAATAAAAATCCTCAAACTGCTCTTCTCTAACTCTGTGCCTGTCACGATACTCAGATGTGAAGTTGATCAGCTTCAGAGTTTGAGAAATTCAGTTCGAATGGAACTCCAGGAACTGGAACTGCAGCTGGAGGAGCGTTTGCTGTGCTTGGAGGAGCAGCTGCGTGTGCGCACGCCCTCTCCCTACCACTCCTCGGCACTCGTGGTAAGATACCTCACGGTTGTCATTAGTTTTTGCTGCGAATTTGTTATGTTCTAATCTAGGACATAGGCATTAATTTAAGAACATTTATTTTAACGGCAGAGTCATAGAGAATGTTTAAGGACCCTTTCCCACAAATTAGTTGTGATCATTTTCCTAACTATGTAGAGCTATACTGGAAAAATTTTAATTGTAATTTTTCATAAGAGGGTAAGGACAATACTAAAGTTGAAGAATCTTAAAGAAAAAATCATAGGGCTTAACATATGACTAGTTTAAATTTTAATCATTTTGTAACTGCAAAGAAAAAAATAGATATTTTATTCTTTTTTTTTCTTTTCTTGCCTGTGAATAAATGTTTCTTTTATTTTGGATTCTTACCTATTTATGTTTTGTAAGCAGTCAAATGAGATCATTATAAAGGTGGAAATATACAATTAAGAGAATAAAAAGAAACACTTTTTCTTTTGTCCCACTTTTTGTATTTCTCATGTTCCTTTACATGGAATTTAAACTTCAACATTTATATTCTTATTTTGGCAATATCTTTACAGTTGTAGAATATGTTGTGTTAAAATGTTGAAATAGTGAACTTCTTGAACAACATACTTGGTTTTGTTAGAAGTAAATGGGTGAATATTTTCACATGTATGTATACATGTGAGGTAGAATCAGTTGAATAAGACAATGTATACATACATGTATGTATAACATAAAATAAGTATATTCTACATTATTTATAGATATCTTTCTTCATTAAAGGTTTTTGATCCATTCTGAGAAATGAGCATTGGTGACAGCAGAGTGTCAAAATATCTCCTGTGCACCTTTGGTCATAATTTATTTTATAGGAACCATAGCAGTTGAGTGGGACCTTTGTAACATCAGAGCAATAATCAGCTGATTGATTTTATTATAAAACACAGTTTGAAAAACTGTATGTACCCACATATATATATATATATATATTGTTCTTTTTCAGGGAATGTGTGGCAGTAGAAGTGCTGATAACTTGTCATGCCCTTCTCCATTGAATGTAATGGAACCAGTAAGCCTCTCTCCTTTTAAATCAGTGGGGAAAGGAATGATATACAGTAGTCCCCCCCTTATCCGTGGATGAATGTTCTGAGACTCCCCTTGGAAAAACCTGATTATACCAAGTTCTTTCACATACATGCATACCTATGACAAAACTTAATTTATAGATTAGGTATGGTAAGAGGTTAGCAACAATAACATAGTAAAAAAGATCAACTGTAATAAAAGTTAAATGAATGTGGAATCACTCTCAATACCTTATTATTGTACCTAGTATTTTCAGACTATAGTTGACCTGTTGGTAAATGAAACCATAGAAAGCAAAACCACGGATAAGGAGGGACTACTGAGACATTTAATAAACACTATTTTTCTAGTGTAGATGAATTTTAAATATAGAATTCGATAAATTGGAAGTGAGTTTGGCACTTCTGAAAGTCCATTACCATTTTAGACCACCAGAAAGCCAGCATAATTGTCATAATGACTTATTTTTAGATAAAAAGGAGATAATGCATCACAAAAAGTATTTATTGTCCAGGAGAAATGTTTTTTTCTGGTTTGATTCCAGGTGTTTTAGGTAGTTGAATCTAGAAGCTGGACTGCTTTTTGAACAAAACTTTTATATATTTCAGACAAATTTTTTTTTGTGGGCAAAAGCATTATAAATAATTATTTGTTTTTCACTAGTTACTCTTGCAAGTAATTTGGTCATCTGTGTATAGCAAGTAAAATTTTATCCAGCTATATATTTTAGCTTACACATTTTATGACATGGTCTCATAATGAATTTAAATTTTCCAATTGAGTAAATTGCCAATTGCCAAATGAATGAATTAAATCATGTCTTCACAAGCTAAATGACTTTGACAGTAGGATTTTAATCTTTTTAACTACCAATCTTAAAATTTCAAGAGAGAGCAATTACAATTTTTCTGATCTCCAGGTTACTGAACTGATGCGGGAACAATCATATCTGAAGTCTGAATTGGGCATGGGACTTGGAGAAATGGGGTTTGAAATTCCTCCTGGAGAAAGTTCAGAATCTGTTTTCTCTCAAGCAACATCAGAGTCCTCTTCTGTATGTTCTAGTCCCTCTCATGCTCATAGAAGAACTGGAGTACCTTCTAGTGAGTCAGCGGGCAAACCCAAGGCCCATCTGGTATCAAGGAAGAAAGTATTCCGAGCATCAGTGGCCCTCACACCAACTGCTCCTTCTAGAATAGGGTCTGTGCAGACACCTCCAGATGTGGAAAGTTCTGAGGAAGTCGGAGCAGAAGAAGCCTCAGAGGCTATAGGACCTAAATGTGAAGTGGAAGAAGGACATGAAAAAATCCCATTAATGCCAGCTGCTGAGGAAATGCATAAAAATGTGGAGCAAGATGAATTGCAGCAAGTCATACGGGAGGTGGGTAAAATCTGCACTTAATTTATTTGGCAATATACATTGGAGGAGGTTTTATTTGAACTTTCGCACTGTATTCAATACATTTTAGAGAGCTTTTAAATTAACTTTCCACTGATATAGTTTGTGTCTATTAAATTATGTTTGTAATGGAATTTCTACAAATTTTACACCTAATGTGAATAACGGCAGTTCTCTAATTTCACTCTGGTGTAGAAGGTATTTATAGATTTCAAAATAGGTAAACTTTGACAACTCTTCAGACTTGTTTCTACATTGGCAAAATAAGGGATTATGATTTGGATCCCTTCCAGGATTAAAAGCTGTCATTCATGTTCTGTTGAAATGAGGAAAATGGTGCTGTGACTTGAATAGTTACAAAGAATTGGGTCTATTTGTTATATAGTAGATGGAAAATATGGAAATTACATATGAGTTGTTTAAAGAGGTAAACACAGAATTTTTTCTTATATGAGAACAGTTACAAACCTGAGGTATTTAACCATAGTTCTAGGTTACTAACAGGACTGCAAAAAATTAGGAAAGTTAGTATCAAAGATTTAAGGGTAACTGAGAATATTTGTAAGAGAGCAATTTTTTAGCAGTAGGACCAGAATTAGAAGGAATAGCATGTATTTTATTTAAATGGAGATAGCTCTTTAGATGCACTTTTATTATAATGGTTTTCTTTTTTAATCTTCTCAAATCACATTGTGTCTTTGGGTACAAAATCCAGTTGAGTACACAGAATACAATTACATATATTGAAAAATTTTTCCCCATTCTATTCTCTTAAGAATTCTTAAGAATAGCTTTAAGGAAAAGTCATAATTATCCATTGTTCTTTCCTGCTGAAACACTAAAAACCATGATGAGAAAGTATTTAATTATTTTCTTTTAGTTGAAAAGAGGATATCTTACATTGAAAAAGTCACTTTACAAGTATCTTGAACAGCATCTGTTCTGTTGTATAAAACATGAAATCCATAAGCTTAAAGTCATATAATAGTAGGGTAAGCGAGACTACCCAGGAAAAACTGAAAAATCACACAGAAAAGCAATGAGTATAATGTATTCAAGAACTAAGAATTTAGAAATGGAAAGGACCTAAATAAATAAGCCAAAGAAATTGGAATCAGTGACTCCCTCGTTTTAATCTAGGTATTTCCAGTAAATTTAGCCGTGTGAATCTAATTTATATTTATAATTAGCATAGAACAAATTTCTAGTGAGAATGTTGACAACAGACCTGAATCTTGCCTCAAAGGGACCATTGATCCTCTGGTTCCAGGGATTAGTTTGTGTGCATTAGGTGCCATCAATTATAGCTGTGTGATTTATATCATTTGAGAAATACGTTAAAAAGGCAGTCAGCTTTATAGGATAACAATATTCATACCTAGAAATTACTGTGTTTCGCCTATTAGTGCAGTAAAAACCAGAGCTTATAGGGAGAATAGGATAAGAAGCATAACACTCAAAACTTTGTCATTGACTTACTCAAAGAAAAGAGAACCCTAATAAAAGATAATAAAAAACAGTATAGTTTCATACATGTCAAGTTGTTCAGAAGTACCTGAATACTGTAATTTGACACTCTATCTTGAAAAAGAACCTGAACTTTGTTTTGCAGAATTGTGTTTTGGAAGGGTTGCAATTTGTGAGTTATTATGTAGTCATTGGAGGGTGATCTGAAATCCAACAAAAAGTTAATATCAGATATAGACAGGTGTGATTCATAGTACATAGTGAAGTGAGATAGCTGGAAGATGTTTAAGGTGTATGCATTTTGTGTACTACATTCTTCGGTTCAACTGAATACAGTTCCCTGATTCAATTAGTGTTCATTGCACATAAGCAAACATGAGACTTTTCATTATACTTGTTTTTTCCTAATACTTCAATTATATTGAGAACCACAAATTCACACTTCAGAACAAGCAAAAGAGATTGCATGAATATAATTTCTTCTCATGACATGAATTACTAACTCAAAGTTTAAAAGGTTTTAATTCTATAAATTTGTTCCACAAATGCAATTATTTTTGCAAGTTGGCTATGGCTGGCTAATGTCAATAAACTCCGTACATCCATTCTGCTCAGTTAGGTATGACTGTGATTATAATCCTTCCTGATCTATATGTTTCATATAAGATAATACATTTTGAATGACATTGTTTTTCTCCAAGTATGTATTAACTGAGGAAGTAAGTTGTTTTTTTAAAAATATTTATTTTTGTTATTCATATCTTTTGCATTATTGTGTGGTCCCCGTAAGTTACCCACCACCTGTTCACCCGTGGAACCATCACCATAGTCCCCCTTGCTCCCCTCTTCCCCCATCTTGAACCCTTCCCCTTCCCTTCTTCCCTGCTGAATGTCTCTTTTTATTTGGCTCCCCTATATTCTTGTTGTAAGTGAAACCATTTGATAATTTTCTCTTTCTTTCTGGCTTATTTCACTGATCATGATCCCTTCTAGATCCATCCATGTTGCTGCGAATTGCATGTGTTTGTCTTTTTTGAATGCTGAATGGTATTCCATTGTGTATATGTACCACATCTTTTTGATCCAGTCACCTATTTTTGGGCATCTGGGTTGTTTCCATATCTAAGCTATTGTGAACAGTGCTGCAATAAACATGCGGGTGCATGTATCCTTTTGGATTAGTGTTTTTGTGTTCTTTGGGTAGATTCCCAGTAGTGGTATTGCCGGGTCATATGGGAGTTCCATTTCTAGCAGTTTGAGGAAATGCCATACAGCTTTCCATAGTGGTTGGATCAATTTGCATTCCCACCAGCAGTGTATGAGAGTTCCTTTTTCTCCACACCCTTGCCAACATTTGTTGTTACCTGTTTTTTTAATGTGCGTCATTCTCACTGGCATGAGTGAGGTGGTATCTCATTGTGGTTTTCATTTGCATTTCCCTGATTATAAGTGATGTTGAACATTTTTTCATATACCTGTTGGCCATTTTCTTTTCTTCTTTGGAGAAGTGTCTTTTAGCTCTTCTGCCCATTTTTTGACTGGGTTGTTGAGTTTGTTTTTGTTGAGTTGTGTGAGCTCTTTGTAGATTTTTGTTACCAGTCCTTTATCGGTTGTATTGTGTGCAAAAGTCTTCTCTCAATTAGTAGGTTGTCTGTTTGTTTTGATTGTTGTCTCTTTTGCTGTACAGAAGCTTTTTAGTTTGATGTAGTCCCAGCTGTTTATCTTTTCTTTCACTTCCTTCGCTATGGGGGAAGTGCTTTTAAAGATTTTGCTGAGATGTATGTCATGTAGAGTTTTGCCTATATTTTCTTCTATAAACTTTATGGTTTGAGGTCTTATATCCAGGTCTTTTATCCATTCTGAATTGGTTTTTGTGCATGGTGTGAGGTAGTGGTCTAGCTTCATTTTTTTGCATGTAGCAGTCCAGTTCTCCCAACACCATTTATTGAACAAACTAGTCTTGTTCCATTGCATATTCTTTGCTCCTTTGTCGAAGATTGGTTGTCCATAAATATGTGGATTTATTTCTGGGTTTTCTATTCCATTGGTCTGTGCATCTGTTTTTGCTCCAGTACCATGCTGTTTTAATTATTATGGCTTTGTAGTATAGTTTGAAATCAGGGAGTGTAATCCCTCCATTCATATTCTTTTTTGTCAGGAGAGCTTTAGCTATTCGAGGTTTTTTGTGGTTCCATATGAATTCCTTCAATATCCGTTCTATTTCTTTGAAGAATGTCATTGAGATTTTTATTGGGATCGCATTGAATCTGTAGATTGCTTTTAGTAGGATGGTCATTTTGATGATGTTGATTCTTCCAATCCATGAGCAGGGGATGTCTTTCCATCTTTTTGTGTCTTCCTCTTATTTCTTTTAACAGCATCTTGTAGTTTTCTCTGTGTAAGTCCTTTACCTCTTTTGTTAGGTTTATACCCAGGTACTTGATTTTTTTGGTTTCAATTTTGAAGGGGATAATTCTTTTAATTTCTTCTTCTTCAGACTGAGTGTTTACGTATAGAAAGGCTACTGATTTTTGTGCATTGATTTTGTATCCTGATACGTTTTAAGGTAACTCTTTTCCTTCTGAGAAGGTGATATTTTTATTGTGCTTAGTTTGCTTTGGTTTGAAAGTTTTCATTGAAAACTCTTATTTTGTTGTTTACTTGGCACAGATACTCCCTTAATTAATGCACACTTGAGTTCTTTTAAAGTTGTTAATGGCCTGAGATGAGCTATAAGTAATTGCTAGGAGTAATACATTCCTAGACAAGAACATTGATTCTTGGATTATAGAACATAGCATATGAAAGTCATTATTCCTGTTTTGGCACTTTGAGTTAAACTGCTTAATCATTCATAAGAACTACCTACTAAACATGGATGATTTTATAATTTGAAGATGTATAAACTGCTGAACAAGGCAAATGTTTGAAATTTTTTTCAGGGGCTTCCTTGGTATCCTAGGGGTTAAGTCTCAGTGCTATCACGTCAATAACCTGAGTTCAATTCCCAGCCAGGGAGCTAACCTACATACGGCACGGCAGACCTCTCTGTCTTGCCCACTGCTCCTCTTAGCAGTGTATTTCAGTAAATTCACCTGCTCTGCTTCCCACTCTGTCTCTGGTGAATCCTCTCACCCCCCTGAACCTCTGGCCTACACCTCAGTTCTTCTATGCAATAATAAATACAATCTTTAAAAGAAAAAAAAATTTCAAAATTTGTTACTAAACCCATTAAATCTCTGATTCAGAATCTGAAGTAGTTTGGAAGAAGTTGGGCTTACCATTTACCCTTTTACTGCCTACAGAAGCACTTTAAAATCATGTATTGTTAAGCCCAGTTCTGGAAACAACCCAAGTGTCCAAGGACAGATTAGTGAATTAAGATGTGGTATATGTACATAATGGAATACTATTAAGCTGTTAAAAATGAACTCTTGCATTTGATCACAACATTTATGGAAGTAGAGGGGATTACGCTAAGTGAAATAAGTCAGAAGGGAAAGACAACTATCTTATGATTTCATTTACATGTGGACTTCAGAGAAACAAAGCAAAAGGTTGGTCAAAGCCAAACCAGTAACAAACCCTAGAAATCTATTAGTAAAATTAAGGCTAGTAAGGGGTGTGGAAGAGGGTAGAGAGCAATGGTGATAGGGTTCCAATGGATAGTGGTAGAAAACTATGGATACCTTGGTGGTGGCAGTGGCTGGTGACATGCATCTGAGGAGGAGTGATCTTGTAACTGAATCACATACACATATACTATAAAACAGTGTTACTTCAAAAAAATAAATTTTTGAAAGCATATATTGGTAGATAAATCAGTGCAAGATAAATTAGTCCAGCGCCAGTATTATTTTAAAAATCAATTTGTTAATCTTATCTTAGTTCAATTACAGTGGTATTCTGTTGAACTTTGTTCACAAAATATTTAAAATTCAGAATTAATCTTTATTCAGCTCAGATCCACAGTCTTTTTTCTTGAATATTCATGGTACTGAGTTCCAGTTTAATCCAAGTAGCTGTTGTACTAGCTACCAAGAAAATTAGATTCTGTCTTTCCAGTAAGTTCTGGGCTCCTGATCCCACTAACAAAGGCACTATTCAGGAAGGCAAGATATAATCTTGGATTGAAGAGTTTTGCAGGTGAGGATTAACTTTTAGGAAAGTTATCTTATTGCGCTCAGGGTGCGTGAAAACAGTGATGTCTGTAGGCTTCTGTTTCCATCATTTCATCATGTGTGAAGCTTTTAAAAGAATGCTTTTATTTATAATGTGTTTATAACAATAGATTTCTTCTTTAGTAGGAGAACATTAAAAGAAAGTTTATTCAGACAAATATTTAATAAACTCATTCAGTAATGATGCCTCTTTCAGATTAAAGATACCCCTTTTCTCTGTAGATTATGTAGTGGGAAAGTACTCTGTCCTGGAATTTACCCAGGTGGTCTGTGATGTATGTTATTAGTGCCTGAAGCTGTCTATAGTTGCTTAAAAAGAAATCAGTAAATAAAAAGATTGGCAGCCATTTCTCTGCCCACCTGTGCCTATGCAGGTGCTTTCCTTTACCAGCTCTGTCTCTGCAGGGCAGCGGCCTGCCTGTCTGCCTGTAACCTGCACCATGCAGGCCTCTCTTAGCAAACCTGCCCCTCAGCAGGGCAGCTCTTTCTGCCCGCTTGTGTCTGTGCAAGTGTCCTATGCTTCGTTGACCCTTTTCCTAATAAACCTGTTCTTTACAACTGGGAAAAAAAAAAAAAGATTGCTTAATAGAATAAAGGAACATGTGCCCATAGAAGCAAATTCAACAAAATGAGGGGCCTCCCCGGTGGCGCAGTGGTTGAGCGCTGCGCTGTGGAGCTGTCGGCAGCGGCGATGCGAGTTCGACGCCCGGCCGGGGAGAATCCCACATGGTGCGGCAGACCTCTCCTGCCTCGCCCCTGCTCCCCTCAGCAGTGTATTTCTGATCTGCCTGTTCTGCTACCCGCTCTGTCTCTGGTGAACCCTCTCGCTGCCCCATGCCTCTGGCCTGTACCCCAGCTTATATGTATAAATAAAAAATAAATCTTAAAAAAAAAAAATTCAACAAAATGAAACATCAAAAAGTAACATATACATTTTCTTTTTCTTAAAAGGAACTTTTTTTTTTTTATTAATGAAAGTACCATGTTTTACATCTTTGTTAATATTTTGACAATGTAGGATTCCTCCGCTCAGGTCACCATTGTAGCTTTCCCATAACCAAAGCACCCGGCAGTCCTCCACCACAGTCCATTATGCTCCCCTCCTCCCCCCATCCTCACCCTTCCTTTTCTCCCTGCCTCCTCCCCTCCCCTCTTGGATACCTTATATCTATGGTAAGTTTTCAAGGGTTGGTTTTAAAGTTTGTTTTTGTTTGACCCTTTGGTTGGGTCAAAACATTTTTTCGAATGGGACAATAAATTTGTTTGGGGGAGTGGATAGGCTTCAGTCTCAGAACTTCTGGAATTGTTTCTTGGTGCCAGTGACATTGAGCACATTGAAGTGAGGTCTTGCTCCAGGGCTGGTATTTAACCCACCTCAACAGTGTCACTTATCTGGATGTCCCTGAGGCAGGGGGACAGTTTCACAGACATGTTCTTATGTCACTTTGCACTGCTGTCGTCCTGTTGCATTTAGTGGGAATCATCTTGGCAGATGACAGTAAACCTCTGCATTTTTGTCTTTAGAGAATTTTTCTTTTTTTTCCAAGCTCTTTAAACTTGATTCTGACTTTTGGTATCTATACAGTTCTCCTGACATGCTTTGAACATGTATTTTGGTATATAACACAATTTGAGTTTTTAACAACTTCTAGTGATCACAATATACATGACTGCTACAGAGTGGGCACTCAGTAGGTACATATTAAATGGATGTGTTGCCCCACACTTCAGACTGCATTCATTCTGTTTATATTGCCAATGAGCTTTCCTTTCTCAATCTCAAGTAGTCTGTCCTCAGCCTGCAGAACTTTTTGGAAATTATGCTCATAAAGGCAACTTTACCATCCATCCCAGTACTTACTCTTAATTCTTTCACTTTCTCTTTAGCATGAGACAATTTAGTACTAATTTATTCCTTAAATAAATTTTTAAAAGCATTTTGTCATCTTCAGTGCTCCTTTGTGTTTCTTTGGTTTTTCTACTTTTAGTTTCTTTTTGTGTCTGATACTGTCTCTCATTGTCTCTCTTGCTCTCTCATTGATTCATTCATTAATCACTTACCTTGTGATATAATGATCAATGAAGCCTAATCCTCCCCCTGAAGTAACTCACAGCAAATAAAATTTGACCTCACCTTTCCTATTCTAATTTTCTTTTCTTCCTCTTAGGATCATCTTCTTAGGAACTGCCTGTCAACTAGATGCCTTTTTGCCCCACCCCACCCCTATGCTGTTGATTGCTAACCTCATGATTATCTGAAATTTTCTCCTTTTGTGACCTGCTAATTTAAAATTACTATTTTTCTGAGAATGTTTAAATGTTTTCCTCTTCTGGCCTATGCTAGTCTCTTATTTTTCAAAAATTATTTTCTTCTTGTATTATTAATAAACTATTTTTGCCTCTTAATATTTTATGAAACAGCATTTTTTGCCTATCTAGATTGTAATATCCTTGATGATAAGAAATGGTTTTATGCTTCACTTCACGAATGTCTCTGTTCCCAAATACAGGCCCACATTGGCTCCTATTTTTGCTTTGTAAATTTACTTTTTGCCTCGTTTGTTTTTGTTGTTGGAAAAGAAATGAGATTTAATAAAATTACTGTATCATTAAACAGTGGGACTGGAAAGACTATGCTACTCATTTTCTATTGTAAATACAGATCTGCAGTGGTTCTGGTTCAACATTTATTTGCACTTGTATGCTATGGGAAAGAAAGTCTGGTTTTCATAGCATTTATATCCAGCACATATTTAAAAAAGGAATCTGAGCTACTATGAGCTTTAAAAACTTTTGAAGATGTTTACAGTTTAGAAATATTGGTACAACGTAAAATGAGAAGCTAATATTTATTTAAATCTATTCAGTACAGATGGCTGGTAGCAAAAGGAGCATTTGCTTCTATGAATACTTATGTATAACTTTATGTATTGTGTACCATTTTGCATGACAGATTAATACAGAGCTGGTTTTGGAAGCCTTCAATTGTGATGTGTTCAGGATGTACTTACGAACATTTTAGGAAATGGATCAGGCTAACAGGAAACTGTAGAAATGTAAAATTTTTAAAAGCTGGTTGAGAGTGTCTAAAGTGCTAATTTGGGAAGGCATTATCAGTTTATTTCAGGAAATACACATTTAAAACCTTCACAAAGGGCTATTTGAAGGTGATGTATCATTAGAGAGAAAAAAGTATGGGTAGGCATGTATAATGTTGGGGCATCTGGAGAAGAAAATTTTGATTGTCTTGGTCCTTAGATCTATTTCTTTTCCAACAACAAAATGAGATCCCTATTCTTATCTGAAGCAAAAGTTTCATTCAGTGAGTAATACATGTACTGTACAGCCAAAGAAAAATTAATTTTTGTAGAGTTTATGGTTATTCACAAGATGTCCTAAATGATTGTTTTTTCTTCCCACTTAAAATGTGCATGTTAAGTTAGAACAATAAATGACTTTTTTATATACTTTGTTTTCAGTTGGCATAAACAGGCCACATACCTCTGTATTATTTTGCCACTAGAGGGTTTTCTTAACAATGAGAACACTAAGTATCCTGCTGATTAATATACAAAGGTAAACAATAAAAAGCATCAGAGTGAACCTAACATTTAGTCACTTTTCCCGGGTTATTTTGTGTTAGGAAGCAAATGATTTAATAGAAGTTTTTAAATCTGTAACAACATTTATTATTTCATTTATTTCACTCCTGTATGGCATATAAAGAAAATAACCGAACTTGTAAACTAAAAGACCAAATTAGTAGTTACTAGGAGTGAAGAAGAATGGCAGTGGGTAAATCAGGTAAAAAGGAACAATGTGATGGAGTTTAGAACTAGACTTCTCGTGCTCAACTTAATTTAAAGTATACACATGTTGAATTTTAAATTACACACAGTATACTTTATACAGTATACTTTATATACTTTAATAAAAATATATATAAAATAAAAATGTGTTATGTTCTCACTTAAGAATTATGATAGTTTATAATACAGTTTTCTGAGTTGTGCTGTAACTTGAATCTGATTGACATTTGAGACTAGATGAATGTGATTTCCCACTACCTCTGGATTTCATCAAGGTTCACATGAATGTTGCAGCCTCCTTTATGGTCTGGCTGATTGCAGGAATTACGTGTTACTATTTATTTTTCTAAAAACAAAATAAGTTACAGTCATATTGTTAAATGGTTTTTTTTCTTTTCCCATTCTAGATTAAAGAGTCTATTGTTGGGGAAATCAGACGAGAAATTGTAAGTGGACTTTTGGCAGCAGTATCTTCAAGTAAAGCATCTAACTCTAGACAAGATAGTCATTAAGTGGAATTCATAGGTAAATTTTTCTCAATTTCTTTATTTTAGATAAAGACAAATTAGCACTTATATTTGAATATTTGTTTTTCTTAAAAGACAGGTCTGTTCTTCTCAATAAATTTTGAATTTAGGATATATATAACATGTTACCTTAAGTTTGGGAATTTCTCAACCATTTTAAATTTAAGCAAGTCACATCTCTTATACTAAACCCCAAGGAATTGTCTGAATTGTTATCATTTTACCAAAATTTTATTGTAGTAAATAATGGTGAAATTGAGGAAATCAGGAACTTCAAACCTATGTCTTACTTTAAAGCTTTAGGATAATGATACTTCAGGTGTACAATTTATGGACCAAGATTTTAAAAATCAGTCACGAAATTCTTGTATCTTAATGTTTTGTCTTTCAAAGAAACACAAACTTATGTCCATATCTAATTATACCATAGAATTGTTTCATAATTTTTTATTTATTAAAATGAATTAATTTATCTTTGCTCTACTTACATTTTATAAACTATCAGTAATACTTGGTGAATGCAAAAGTAAATTGTAACATTTCAGTAGAATAATAGCTTTCCTAAAACTATGACTGTCCATTCAATAAAATGAGAAATAAATCTAATTGAAAAATATATGTAATTTCTTCTGCCAACGGGAAAAGTATTTTGATAACCCATATTATAAATCAACTAATAGTTATTTTTTAAAGCCAAGGATAAAAAACTTAACTCTCAGGAAACTGTATATTGTGATCACAGTAGGATCATTCTTAATATATTGTGAGAGAATATTCTCAACCCCCCCTTAAAGAATCTTCTTAATAATAATATTTGAAAGTAGCTTAACAATATTTAAAAGATGTGTAATGTTCACCTTTCTTCCTTTTATTAAGGCTGGGCTGTATCCTGTTAGCCATGGGATATGAAGTTATCAATGATATACACTGGTGGAGGTATTATTTGTGCTTCTGAAGATACTTGCTGCTGAGCTGGGCTACTGTCTACAGTGTACAATGTTTATTTCTTCTACACATACCTATTTTTAAAAAAATACATAGAAACTTAGGCACTTTGCTGACTTTTCTAAACTATCAAAACTGTAGCCATTTGAAAGCCTAATATTTATTTGTATGTCAATATTTTCCAATCAATCCCCTATGTAGAATTAATTTTAAAACTTGAAAACTTCCAGACTTAACCAACTTATAAACAACATATTTCAGATAGCTTCTTAAAACACTGACCTCTATGAGGTATTTACTGTGCAATAACAGATTCATTTTTTTGAGAGCTTGAAACAACCAATGATTTTCCCTTCACTGCTGTTAATTAGTGTCACTTCCAAAAGGAAAAATTGTTCTGTTGTAAAAATTGCTCTTAATTCTTGAGGAGGTTACTAATAGCAGTAGATAGAATTGTATGAGGTTACCAACAACTACTTAATGTTCTTACACTGTAAGCATTGTTACTTTACCCAAGACAAGTGTAATTTTATTATAGCTTATGTAGTAGTTTTCTTTTGGAAATGTGGCTTATATTAAACACTATGTACTTTTTGCATTGTTCAGATGTCTTTATAATAAGAAGATGTTTCTTCTGTCTTATAGGCTAAATAGTAGAATGTTGCCAAAATGTGGAGCCTGTGACTTGAATGGATAGAAATGAATAAGCTGGTTTTGTTTTTTCAAAATGGAAGTAATTTAGATTTGTTTTCCTCATAATAAGATGGTCTTAATTCAGTTTTAACAGGTGAAACTGTTTTTATGGGGAAAAAAAGGAAAGTTTCCTATTTGATGTTGTATGTGATAAATGCATAAAGTAACAACCAAATGTTATTGGAATTACTCTTTTAGCATTATAATTTTCAATTCCTATTATATTTCTTTGTGTGAAATTTTAATCAAAGTGTTTGAAATGCTAACAGTATTTGTTGAAAGAATATCCAAAAGGTTTATAAATGTTTGAATTATCACACAAAGAGTGATTTCTAAAAGAAAAATTAAAACAATAAAATATTTATTTTGCCTAATGTGTATTTAGTGATTTTTTTTTTTAACTAAAAGAATTTGGATTAGATTTGATGAGTAACAAATAAGCTCCCCCAAATTGGAGTATATAACCTGGTAGGTTGAAACCTCTTTTCCTGAAGAAGCTTCTATGATGCTTCCAAAATGCAGTAAAGACTAGAATATCCTGGAGCTAAAGCATGTGCTCATGCCTTCTGGTCTCATCTAGTTCTGTGGTTCCAATGATTACCATGTGAGCAATAAATATTGTCTTTACTGTTACACTACAAAAACATTTTTAAAATATTATCTAATTCTTTGGTCAAATTATTCAACAGTTTTACTAGTTGATTCTAGTAACAGTAATGATATGTACATTAACATATAAACCAAATACTCCTTATTGATAATTTAGGCATGAATGTTTTTAACTAGTTAGCCCGGTTGTATTTTTTTTTAAGATTTATTTATTTATGCATACAAGAACTGAGGTGTAGGCCAGAAGTTTTGGGGGGTGAGAGGATTCATCGGAGACAGAGTAGGGAGCAGAACAGGTGGAACTACTGAAATACACTACTGAGGGGAGCAGCTGGCAAGGCAGCAGAGGTCTGCCGCACCTTGTGGGAAGCTCCCTAGCCAGGGCTCGAACTCGTGCTGCAGTGGCTACAGATAGCTTCATAGTGCTGAAACTTAACCCACTGCGCCACCAGGGAGGCCCATCCCTGTTGTATTTTTAATTTCTAACAATACAAGATACCCACAACTTAATAATCAAAATTAGAGAGAAAACAGTTACAGTAATTGACTATACCAATTGGCAAATCATATAGTATCCAAGTAAAATGAGTCTTAACTCTTAGAATTTCATCTTTCATTTCCATTTTAAATTTTGATGTACTTGAATATGAATATTTGAAATCTACTGTAGACAAGTTACCATACTAACTGCTATGTAGAAATGAACATGAGGGGTCTGCAAACTAGACACACAAAAAAGCCCATCTTTTTATTTATGTGTAGATTTGGAAATACCAAAGAAAAATATGAAGGAAAATGAATTTGAGAGACTGTAGCCTGGGGTGCTCAGAGAAGGCTTTACCCAGGAGATGTGGTTTGAATAAAGTCTTAAAGAATGGGAAGTAGAAAGGGTGGGGTTCAGATAGTGAAAAACATTACAGAAGTTATCCAAAATGGATAGGGCAAGATGGATAAATTGAGTTTGAATGTGCATAATGAAAGAAATAGTTGTAAGAACTCAAGTTGTCTGAGTTTACATGTGTACTAAGCCTGAATGAAGAAGGTATAGAAGGAAACGTATCTTAAAATGCTGTTTTGGAAGTTGGGAATGTCTTTGGATGATAACCATTGACAGAATGGATAGCTCCCAGGATTGAATTCCATATTGTTCCTTTAAAAATATTTAGCTGAGGGCCTCCCTGGTGGTGCTGCCGGCACCCCACATGGTGCGGCAGACCTCTCCTGCCTTGCCCGCTGCTCTCCTCAGCAGTGTATTTCCGTCTCTCTGCCTGTTCTGCTCCTGACTCTGTCTCTGGTAAACCCTCTCGCCACCCCACGCCTCTGGCCTGTACCCCAGCTTGTATGCATAAATAAATAAATCTTTAAAAACAAATATTTAGCTGAGTTGTCAGTAACATTTGCATTGTGTACGTTAAAGCTATTGACTCACCACACTTCAGCTTCTTTTTAACGCTTTAGAGCAGTTTTAGATTTGCAACATTCTTCAACTTATTTAGAGGAAAGCAAGAGTACAGTAGAACTGTGTAAAACTGTAAAGAAAAAGGATGCTTGGGAGATTCCTGAAGAGATAGTGAACTACCCAAACAGGAGTGTCCAAACAGGAGTATGATGCCAGTGGGAGAATAAAGCAAAACTGAAAAATCACAGGTCCTCCTTCTTTTACCTCCTAGAAAGGAAGAATTGACAGCAGTTCTGTGAGGTGGGAGAAGGAAACTTCTATCTTAAGCTGAGGATTTACGTTTCGTACTTTGTTACTTACAACTGGTTGCTAGAGTCATGAATATTGAAAGCATTTAATTGGCACTTGTCCTGACTGCATTCTAAATGTGCACAGGCATATTAATTAATAGTTCCTCTTCTATACAGCTTTTTTTAAAACTATTTATTGCTGTTAAGTTGGGTCCTTGGTGTCTTGTATTCTTTAATTTCATCTTCACAGGTGATGCTGAATACTAATTGAATAACAGCTTGCATACAAAGTGACAGTGTGATCATTTGCAAATTAGGTGTGCAAACATATCAGGCCAATAGCAGGATCCATTTCTTTATAAGGATCTTCTTGAGGAAACTAAATCTTTTGTGAATAATAATTAAATAGCTTACTTGCTTACTCTGTTTACTTAAAAGTCTCCTGGTTTCCACCCATTATAAGGCTTTACAAAATTGAATATACAGAGTGAATAAGAACATGTTCTTTTTTTTTTAAAGATTTATTTATACATACAAGCTGGGGTACAGGCCAGAGGTGTGGGGTGGCGAGAGGCTTCACCAGAGGCAGAGTGGGGAGCAGAACAGGCAGATGACTGAAGTACACTACTGAGGGGAGCAGCGGGCGAGGCAGGAGAGGTCTGCTGCACCATGTGGAAATCTCCCTGGCTGCGGTTCGAACTCGTGCTGCAGTGGCTGCAGATAGCTTCATAGCCTCAAACTTAATCCATTGCTCCACCAGGGAGGTCCTAGGAAGGTTTTAATTCAGTTTCAAACTGAAAACTTTTTATGAAAAGAAGAACTAAAGGAACCTTGAGAAGTCACTTTAAATTATAAGTGGGAGCCACACGCTTTAGGAAAGCATGCATTTTGTAAATAGTTTTATGTGTTTGTGGTTTTAGAAAACCTACATTTTGTCATTGGTATGCCCTCTTTAGATTTATAAAAATGTCCTTGAATTAACCTTGATGTTATAAATACACTTTTATGGAATTAGCAAAATAATATTCAATATAGACATTCTTAATTTGGACATGCAAATGATATGTGTAGCATGAACAACAGAATTTTTAAAATACTTAGAAATTAATGTTTTATGCTAAATTATTTTCTTAATTCTAACATGCATAAATTATTTTTCTAAAAGGGCAATTTGCCAATATAACACACTTTACAAAGTGAACATGATGAGAATAGTGCCTCCTTCATTGACTTGCTAGAAAGTAAATACATTTAGCATAGTGGTTGGAACAGCTCAATGAAATGGTGGTGATGAATTGAAATTTGGTAACAAATAGTTGAGGTCCGACTTATTAATCATTATATGAAAGAGACAGAACATGAATTTATAGATCCAGGTATGAATTTTTTATCTTCATTGTGTTCTTTCAAGCTATAGAACCAGTGAATGGCAAAAAAAATAAAAAAATCCTGTGTCTCCTACTGTGAGGTCTGAACTATGTAAAGAGCAATGCTTCTGAAACTAGTATTCATAGAAAATAAATCCCCTGATATGTTGTAGAGATGAAGATTCTGATTGAGTAGCGCTGGATCCTGTTTGGGAGGTCCAAATTTTTATGTTTCTAGAAGTTCTCCAGTGAGGTTGCTGTTGCTAGTCCGTGAAGTGCACTTTAAGGAGCAAGGATTTTTATTACTAGGTCTTGCTGTCTGCTTTCCATGGGAGAACTTCATTAAGCAAGAAAAGGGCCTTTTTTTCTCTAAGGAGAGATTATCTTTGGAGGCCCTCTTCAGGAAATTTTCATTGCAACCCAGAGTTCAAAACTGAGAACCGATATAAGCACATAGGAAGACCCAAGGGGAACCGCCTAAGTAAAGTCAAGAAAAGCCAAATGTTCAAAATAGGCTGTGTGGTGGTAATAAAAAGCAAAGAGGTATTTTGTTGTTAACGGTTAGCAAGTAAAAAGTGTTCATATTGTATTGACTATACATTGAGAAAATGGACAGTCTCAATGCTTCTAACGTCAACTATGCATTACTTACTAAAAACAATTACACCTTGGTCATACACATTATTATGTGTTATTTGTATGCTTGTGTGTGTTATTTGTATGCTTGTAATATGTTATTTGTATGCTTGAGTTAATTGTTTAGTAAATCCACCCACATATGATTTATGGTTTTGTTTTCGGTACACTGCAAATAATTCCTTTTATTATTTCTCTAGTCGCAAGGTTAAAAAAAATCCTTTGAGGTATTACAAAAGGGAGATTATCTGATGAGTCGATTCACAAACATCTATCACAATCCTGTGTCTGGGTAGAGATTTCTATTGATTGAATCAGTGTTCCTTGGATAAATCTCAGTTGTGATTTGTGTTTGGTTAGAAAAGTACTTAAAACATTATTAATCCAAAGAGATACGTAAATGAACTTTCTTTTATAGTGTGTTCTTTTTTTAAAAATTTATTTATGCAGAAGCGTGGGGAGGTGAGAGGGTTCTCCAGAGGCAGAGTGTGGGGAGCAGAACAGACAGATCAACGAGCGCAAGGCAGGAGAGGTCTGCTGCGCCTTGTGGGAATGTCCCCAGCCGGGCAGCTCCACAGTGCAGCGCTTAACTGCTGCACCACGAGGGAGGTCCCTATAGTGTGTTTTTAATATTACTTGACTAAAAATGTAATATCTTTAGCCATGCCTCATCAGCCTGTGAGAACAAGTTCTTAAGACTGCATAAATGATAGAAAAATATTTTTAAAACTATTTCCTTCACCTGTTAAGTCATATCCTTGGACAAATCTCATTCATTTATATTAAGGTGTCCCCAAGAGTTATTTATATAAATTCACAACAGTTCTTAACTTCAATTCCAAGAGATTTTCTCTTGTCTCCCTATTGAGGGACACAGTGCTCCCCCCTCTACCCCTATTCTTTCACTAAGGTTCTCAATTGGCCAAAGTTAGGATATTATGCTGGATGGAAGCAGAGAGACAGTTTCCCTTGTACACCACTAACTACATTAGCAGCCAATTGTATTTTCACTCATAATTGACTTAAATAATACATTATGTAACCTTGATATTTTGATACACTACTATATATTTTTGTTTCTATTTAACCACTGTAATTATTGCTACCTATTCCTCACAGGAATCCCTTGTGATGGCATTCTTGGTAGTTTAGACTCCCTCTGTAGGGTTTGGCTATGGGTGAAAAGAATTTGAGCCAGACACATTGCTGTCTTTCCCATCCTCTGTTTTGCTCAAATGTCAACAAGCTTTCTGGATCTGACAAAACACCCGCCCGCCAATCAACTAATTCAAATCAACCGTGGCTGAATCTTCATCATGAACATTGTACACAAGCAGTTCCCTCCTTTCTTAGGAACAGACAAGCATTTTAATAACGTGTTGAGCATTCATAGTTTTATTATTTTTTCTATCCTGAAATCTCATCACAACTAGATCATTCAAAACACATTTAATGAGCAACTCTTGAGTAAAAGGTGCTAGCAATAAAGTTAATTTTTCTCATGGTCTTATTATTTGCTTATTTTACTACCTATTGAGTCAAGTTTCATGAGATTCACAAGAGAATTTTCATTTTCATACAATTTATTTTTTGTTGTTAAATTTCAATTGCTTTATAAGAAGCCAAAAACAGAGCATCGATAATGTCACAATTATGTACAATCCTAAACTATTTTTTGAGTAGATATTAATTTTCCTACAAGAGTCTTTCACCCAAGGGTTAGTTGTTTTTATTCTATTGCCCATGGTGGGAAAGAGAAATGAATGAAATAGCTCATCTCTTGTGAAATATTCTATTTCTTCAGACACTAGATAAACATTTTGACAGAAATTTTTGTAGATAGACAAAACAGTAATGAAGGAAACTTCATTTTCAGATATTATTTTGGCTATGGAACACAGTTGTAATTACCATGATTTTGGAGACATTTTCCCAAAACAGGTTTTGGATTTGTGTCTACCTTTTGATTAATTACTTTTTTTTTCAAGAAATCAAAATGAAAGAATGCTTAGTTTCCTAAAAATAAAAAGAAACAAACTACCCTAGTATTCAATATGCAACATCAGTGAAACTGGTAACTGCCCAATATTTGTTTTACGGATTAGCTGAATTATAGCAAAGCAAATTTCTTTAAAGTACTTTATACTTCCAAATATAACAAGAATAAAAGGAACAGAGGAGGAGGCAGTTGAGAATCAGCAATACCTGAATTTAAATCTTTTGTTGAGGAAATATTTCTGTGATGGAAAAATCCAAAAGAGCAGTATGTATTTCTTTTATAGTGTGCTCTCCATTTCAGCACTTCCTTTTTGTTTCCTTACATCTTCCTCTTCAAGACCTAGAAGTTATCTCCTTACTGAGGAATTTCTGAACCCCACTCTTCTCTTGTAAGAATATTATTTTTTCCTCCCTCAAATCTGTAATATATGATGCGTAAGTGGGTTAAAATATAATGTTTTGCCAGCAAATCTCCCTCCCTATTTTAGTCTGAATAGTTTGAAGTTTGAGATTTTTAGGTTATGTTAAGCAATTTAGTTCTTCATGTACTCAGGCCTATATCTTGGGAGTCTTCACTGAGTTTGGTGAAATGCAAAGAATCTATGTTCAGTTCTTTTTGCAAAATAATATCATTAAATATATACATAACTAAGGGGAGTAGAAGAACGTAAGCAGTAAGAATTTAAAGGCAGATAGACCTTGTTTCCAGGCTTACCTCCATCACTCTTGTTTTAGCTTCACTGGCCTAAAAATAACAATAACCCATCTCTTTGTTTTATTGGGGAGAGAAGGTACAATAGCATAAGAATATTTAGCATACTGCCTAGTATATGGTAAGAACTCAGTAAACATTAGCTCTGAGCAATAGGTAGCAATAATAATGTAAAATAGAAAACAAAAATATATTGTAGTGTATTAAAATCCCAAGGTTATATATTGTATTATTTAAGTCAATTATGAAAATACAACTGATACTATTCCAACTTTGCTAAACCACTAATTTTCAAAATTGTGTTGATTTGTCTTGACTAAACTTTATTTAATTCAGGAAAAGTTCAATGTCAGATACATTTGGCAAGTTTATCTTTTTTATTTTTTGAAGAATATATTAAATTGGAACCACAATAAATGATAAATGAGACTAATTGCCAGTGATGAGGCACATTACCTTGTAACATTTATTTAAAGATTTGGGGGTTTCAGAAAACTGGGATCATTAGTTTTGGCTATCTGTATCCATTTTTGGTACTATTTTTAATAAGAATGGCCTTAATAGTGACATTCATTTAGCATATTTTCTGTTTCTCACTTTTAAGTGAATGAGTTGAGATTTTAAAATCCTCTCATTCCATTTATTTATTTTTTTGTTATTTCTATTGAGGTAATATTGATTTACATCACAGTATATGAGAGGTATATGTTTATACCTCTACAAATGTCTGTTATTTCAACACACCAACCACCAAAGTCCCAGTAATACTCTATTAGAACCCCCTCCCCCCTTTGCTCCCACCCTCCACACCCCTCTTCTGGTAGCCTTAGCCATAGTCCAATATGCTCTTGCTCTTCCTGTTTTCACCCCTCCTCCTCACCTCCTGGATGCCTCATATCTATTGTCAGCATTCAAGGTTTGCCTTTGATCTTTGGTTTGGTTTCTTTAACCAAACCATTGGTATTTATCTTTCTCCTTCTTGCTTAGTATAATCCCTTCCAGTTCCATTCATACTGCCACAAATGGCATGAGTTTATCTTTTGATTTCTGAGTAATATTCCGTTATGTCTATATACCACACATTTTTGATGAATTCATCTGTTTTGGAGCATTTAAGTTGTTTCTATATCCTGGCTTTTGTAAACAGTGCTGTAATAAACATAGGAGTGTTTCAAAATAGTGTTTTGTGTTCTTTGGGTAGATTCCTAGGAGTGTAATTGCTGGGTCATATGGTAGATCCATTTTTAGTGTTTTGAGGAACCTTCACACAGCTCTCCTGAGGCTGGACCAATTTACATTCCCAACAACAGTGTAAGATAGTTCCTTTTTCTCCATACCCTTGCCAGTATTTGTTGTTTTGGTGTTTTTAATATGGGCCATCCTCACAAGTGTGAGATGGTATCTCATTGTGGTTCTGAATATTTTCATTAAGCCCACACACCCAGTACCCACAAATATAGCAATTCTTAGTGGAAGAATGGTAGTTCCTAGAAAATGTATTGTGTAGATGTGTAACATAGTGTCTTTAATACACTACAACTAGAGTATCTTCTCTCTAGAGAGAAGAATCTATATCTCTGGTCAGAAAGATTGCTAAGAGAGTAACACTTACTTAACCATGACTTTTATAACTTATACACTGAAAATCAGGAAGTGTGGACATCAGTAAACTCCATATCTCATCATGGGCAAGAAGAAAAAGAGGCAATTTTGAGAAGTGGTAGCCACTGTTTACTTCCTGTTCCTTTTTCAAGCAAGGAACATTTAGACATCTCTAGAATATTCTGATAAAATATTAGAAAACCACCCATAATCACTAGGTGCTTCTTCCCAGCTCACCTATTTATGATTGCTGGTATGAAACTTCATAGCAATTATTTTTTAAAATTAAGGGACTTCTAATGAATGAGTGATGATGCTGATTATATGAAAAACTTTGTAATATCCATAACAAGACCCTGATTTGGTGACTATGTAGTTTTTAAAATGTATGCTTGGCTTCTCCTTGAAAAAAAAAAACATATGAGCAGATTCATATACTTGAGCCCACCTTTACAGATTCTAAGCATGTAAAATGCAAATATAGATCATGTCATATGTCATTTGTTTCCTTTCAGGGGACTATTACAAGCAAAGATAATGTCATTTGAGGCATCTATTTCAGATTACTTTTCCACTTGTCCATAAAATAGCTCGTTTAAAACCCCATCAATTTCCAGTTCCACCTAGAAAATATTTGTCTTTTTTTGCCATGTAATTACTTCATTCCACTACATTGAAAATCTAACTCCTTCAGATCCAACAATCTCTGCTGTAATATCTTGGTTCAGGCACTTGTTTCTTGCCTGAGATATGGTATTATTCTATATTCTCCCTATTGTCCTAAATGCAAACATGATCCTGCCACTTCTTTGCCCCTATTGTTTGAAGTCTTCCATTGACTCCCCATTGTTTTTACATCCCTTTGCATACCTTTTGTTGCATCTGCAAGTCTCCTTTCTTATAAGTTTCAATATACAGTTGCACGTTAGTCATACTTAAACATGCTGCTCCATCCTTCCCTGAACCTGCAAATTCTACTCTCTGCTTAGAAGTCCTTTTCCTTCCCTCAATGCCACACACTTCAAGCATCCCTTCCTCCAGGAAGTCCTCTGTGATGCTTTCATTTTACCCAGTACATTATTTTATGTGTGTATTTATTGGCTTTATGGATATATCACTATCATACAATTCACCCTTCTAATATGTATAATTACATGGTTTTTAGTATACTCATAGATTTGTGCAACCATCATCCCAATAAATTTTAGAATATTTTCACTAACCGCCCCACCCCCTAGATACCCAGCACATGTTAGCAGTCACCACTCATTTCTCCCTAACCCATCTACATTCTAGGAAACTACTAATTTATTTTTTGTCTCTGTAAATTTGTTTATTTATATAAATGATATATAAGCTCCTGTGACTGACTTTTTTAGCTAATCTAATGTTTTCAAAGTTCATCCAGTTTGTACCTTGTCTCATTGTTTCATTCCTTTTATTCATGAATGATATTCCTTTGTGCGGATATATCAAATTTTACTTATCCATTTACCACTTGATGAACATTTCATTGTTTTCAGATTTTTGTCCATTATGAATAAAGTTGCTAAGAAGTTATATGTGAAATTTTGGTGTGAATACATATTTATGCTTCTCCTGGCTAGAAATATAGATGTGTATATTCCGGGGCAGGTGGTAACTATATGTTTAACTTTTGAAGACTACTAGAATTTTCTAAAGTGGCTGCTTGAACACAGTTACCAAAGGTTAACTAGTGTTACCACATGAATCAGCCCTACTAGAAGTGTACTAGAGTTCCAGTTTCTCCACATCCTTGGCAAACTTGTAATTGTTTGTCTTTTTTTTTTTTTTTTTTGTTCTAGCCATCTTAATGGTCATGTGGTGGTATCTTGTGGTTTTGATGGCCATATCCCTGAATAGTATTGAGCATCTTTTCATGTGTTTATTGATTATTTTTTTTCTGTTCATTGATAAAAAAATATCTATTTGTGTTCTTTGACCACTGAAAAAACAATTGTCTTTCTGATACTGAGTTGTTGAATTGTAAGATTTTTTTAAAAATGTATTCTAGGTATGAGTCTTTTTTTTTAAATATATATTTTTATTGTTATTTATGTCTTTTACATTTTGTATTCCCCTTGGGTAGCCCACCACCAATTCACCCATGATCCATCTCCATGGTCTCTTGTGTTCTTTTCTATTCCATTTTGTGCCCTTATAAACAAAGCCATAATAATTAAAACAGCATGGTACTGGAACAAAAACAGACAGAAAGACCAATGGAACCGAATAGAATACCCAGAATTAAAGCCACATATCTATGAACAACTAATCTTTGATAAAGGAGCAAAGAAAATGCAGTGGAACAAGGACAGTCTATTCAATAAATGGTGCTGGGAAAACTTGACAGCCACATGCAAAAAAATGAAGCTAGACTACTACCTCACACCCTGCACAAATGTCAACTCAAAATGGATAAAAGACCTGGATGTAAGACCTGAAACCATAAAATCTATAGGTATGAGTCTTTTATCATACACATGATTCATAAAATTTTCTACTTATTCTGTGTGCTGTATTTTCATTTTCTTCTTGGTGCATGCAGTTTTTAAAATTTAAAAAGTCTTAATTTGAATGAGGGTCAATTGATATATTTTTTTCTCATTTGTTGCTTTTGTCTTTGGTATCATATATAAAAAAAATATTGCCATTGCCTAATCCCAGATCATGAAGATTTTTATCTTACTCAGTTTTATAAGAGTTTTATAGTTTAATCTCTTATACTTATATCTTTATGAACTTGGAGTTTTATTTTTTATATGGGACATGAGGTAGACGTGATATGAGGTTGAGGTCCAATTATTAGGTAGATACAGTATATACCTTTAATTTTTTTTGTTTATCTTACTGTGATGCAATTAATTATTTAGTGTATGTGTTTAAAAATACACTGATAGAAACATTCCTTATTTACCATAGTATAGTTAGCATAATGCTTTACATGTAGGAGATGTTCAATAAATACTTGCCACATAAATTTAACTGGATGGAAATATTGAACACTTTTTCATTGAAATATGCAAAAATTACCTGGTTTTTCAGATAAGACAAATTTTGCTTAATTTAAGAGGACCAGGGTTTAATATTATAAAGTGTTTAATTGTTGTCCATAGTTTTAGTATCAGTGATAAGAAATGTATACCTTCTTCCCACCAATTTCCTTATGCAACCCTTTTTTACTTGGTAAAACAGATTGTGTACCAAAGATGGATCCAACACATCTCCTGTCTCACATATTCTTGTAGACATTTACCACTTTTCCATCAAGAACTGGAGTTTATGGCCCTTCTTTTTGCAACTGGTTGAAACTATATGACAATAGAGTGTAGTAGAAAAGATGACTTGTGACTTTTAAGGTTAGGGCATGAAAAATGCCATGCACTTCCATCTAGTTTTCTCAAGATGTTTTATCTTGGAACCCAGTCACTAGACCATCATGAAGGCAGCAAAGTCATAAAAGATTGGACTAAAAGCCAGGGAAGAGGAGGCCTATGTGAAGAACAAAAGCTTCTGACCTTTGGATCTGGCTTAATTCCAAACCAACAATAGCTCCAAATTGCCAACTATTTAATGAGTTATCTCCAATATAAATTCTCCAGTTACAGGTCAAGCCACCTCTGATGATAATACATAGAGTTGAAAAACATTCCCTGTTAAGCCCTGTCCAATTTGCAGTTTCATGAGTGAAATAAATATTGTTGCTTTAAGTCACTAAGTTTTGTTTTTAGTTTATGAATCATTAGGTGACTGTTATTAATATTGGTAACTAGAAAGGTTATGTTGCCATAACAAAAATTTACAACATATGACATTGGCTTTAGAACTGAATTCTAGTTCTTTCAGTGGAAAGAAGTTGGAACGCTGTTGAGGAAACTGTTAGTGAAGGTCAAATGTGTCTCATGTAGAGTGTTAGTTGAAGGGACTATCCATAAAGTCTTAAGGGGGACAGAGGAAAATGTTATTGGAAGTTGAAAGAAAGAATCCTTGTTAGGTGACAACAGTTTCCCAACATAGCCATTTGTGTTTATGTGACAAAGAAGAAATATACGGAATAAGATCAATGATCTAGCTAAGGACATTTCCAAGTAGAATATTCAAAGTGCTACCTTTTTTCCTCAGTGCCTATGATAAAGTGTGAGAACAGAGAGAAAAGATAAAGTTTTAAATATAAAAGTGCCAGAACTTACTGGGTTTGAAATAAAATTACTTCTCATACTTAAAATCTCTAAGAAATACTGCTAAATTAAAATTGGCCTCTGGAAAAGTCTTAGTAAGATTTCTGTAAATAACCTCAGAGGTATTTAAGACAGTTTTACATAAAATATTTCCAACAAAGGGAAGCTCCTTTGAGGATATTACTACCTGTCTGATCATATCATTTCAGTTAAATAGTAAGGCTTCTAAGATTCTTAAGTGTATTCTCTCACAGAAATCTTGAAAGATGCCCAAGTAGGAAAGGATTTATCTTGAACAGCTTTGTGAATTTGACTTTTGTCTAATAGAGTTGGTTATAAACTTATACATAAGAAACCACATGGGTTTTTTAAAGAATGATATAAGATTGGACTAAAAGCAAGAAACACAAGATAATATGAAGACTTTGGACCTCCAAGTCTTTAGATGCAGAAGCAGATCTTTTAAATTTACGCTATTTTTTTTCTGCATTGGATTATTGTTTTGCTTGGTTAATATATTTTCTTATATATATCTTTAATTTTATGTTTCTGTCTTCAAATGGCATTTTTGTATCTAATATTACTGGAATTTGAGAGCAAGATGTTGTCCTAATCTATTAGTTTAGTAAGATTTAAAGACTTCAAATAAGTTGTCACACCAGCTTTCAGAATGAGAACACTAGAGAATTTTTCTCTTGTAGTTTTCTCCTATCTACTACCTACCATCTACATTTATTCAATAGTTTATGCTTAAGTTTTATCCAATTTCTGTCTGTAATCTCTCTTTCTTAAAGTGCATTGGTCAATAATTACACCTAATGGTTCAGAGCAGATTTGTTCTGCTTTCATTAAAGATCAGGACAAAGTCATATCTTTTGTTTACCGAAATACTCTTCTTTTTTAAATTTTTTGTTTAACTTTTTAGATTGAAATCTACTGATTTACAATTTTATTTGTATTTTAGAGGTATAGGCTCACAACTTTGGGTGTTGCTACCTCATCACACCCAAACCAAAGCACAAATCGTCCATCACCATGGTCCACTTTGCTCCCTGTCCACTTTGCTGTTGCTCCTCTCCCTTTCCCTCTGTGGTATCCACAGTTCTACAGTCAGATTTCTAGAGTTTGTTCTTATTTTGACTTTAACTCACTCTGTTTTGTTTTTTTTTATTTTTCACATAGAAGTGACACCAACCAATATTTGTGTTTATCCTTCTGACTTACTTCCCTTAACATAATCCACATACATTGTCAGTTCCAGTTCCATATTGTCACAAATGGCAAGAGTTTATCTTTTTTTATAGCTGAATAGTATTCCATTGTGTATATATGCCACATCTTTCTGAATCACATATCTATTTTTGGGAATTAAAGTTGTATCCATAGCTTGGCTTATAAATAGTAATAAATTACTAGCATAAATTATAAATACTATAATATATATTATATATTAATTATTATATATTATATTATATATATAACTATATATTATAAAACTATTATAATAAATTAATAATAGTATAAATTATAAATAGTGATACAATAAGCATAGTACATATTTCCCTTTGAATTGGTGTTTTTATATTCTTTGAGTAGATACCTAGAAGTGGAATTCCTGGGTCATATTCTGTATCCATTTTTAATTTTTGAAAAACACCCATGCTCTTTTACATGGGGACTGGACCAGTCTACATTCCCTTCAACAGTGTACAAGGTTTCCTTTTTCTCCACATTCTCACCAGGACTTGTTGTTTCTTGTCTTTTTGATATGGGCCATTCTCACATGTGCGAGGTGGTATCTCAATTTGGTTTTGATTTGCATTTCCTTAATGACAGGTGATAAGCATTTTTCCTAATGCCTTTTGGACATCCGTATGTTTTCTTTGAAGAATTGGCTATTTGATTCTTCTGCACAATTTTTATTGGATTATTTGTTTTCTTTTAGTTGAACTGTGTGAGTTTTTTATAGATCTTGGATTTCAGCCCTTTGTGCAGATGTATGATGTGCAAATATTTTCTCCCACTCATCAGGGTGTCCTTTCGTCTTAGTGACAGTTTATTTCACTATGCAGAGCTTTTTAGTTTGATGTAGTCCCAATTGCTTATATTCTCTTTTGTTTACCCTGTTATTAGGGACAATGCACAAAGAAACATATAAAGCAATTACTATCAATCTGAAAAAGACATTGGGAAAACACATTAGTGGTTGGGGATTTCAGTACTCAACTTTCACCAATGGACAGATCAACAGAAAATAAATAAGGATGCAACAGCTTTAAAGAATCAGACCACATGGAATTAATAGGTATTTATAGGGCACTGCACCCCCCAATAGCTGGATACACATTTTACTCAAGTGCACATAAAGATTCTCCAGGATTTACCATATATTGGGCCACAAAACAAATGTCAACAAATTTGTGAATGTTGAAATCATGCCAAGCACCTTTTATGTCCACAGTGGTATCAAACTAGAAATCAACCACAAAAAGAAAACTTCTAATATGTAGAGACTGAACAGCACACTACTGAATGATTATTGGGTTAATGAGGAAATCAAAGAAGAAATTAAAAAATATCTCAAGACAACTGACAGCAAAGACACAACCTTTCAGAACTTAGAGGATACAGCAAAAGCAGAAGTAAGATGGAAATATATAGCAATATAGGCCCACATCAAGAGACAAGATAGATTCAAGTAAATAATCTTTTCTCTTACCTTAAAGAACTAGCAAAAGAAGAACAAACAAAACCAAAAGCCCTCAGAATAAAGAAAATAAGAAAAGTTAGAGCAGAAATACTTCCCATTGTATTTATCATTTAGGGACTGGACGCTGGTGTTGCAGGTACATATTTGGAGTTGTCTTAGTGTGTGGAGTACATCTTTCCTTGTGCAGCATGCATTTATTTGTGTTGTCAACAGTAGCTAAGTGCCAGTTGCACTGCATTCCTTGTAAACAATCTAATTATGGTGAGCTTAAAGACCTTAGCCTTGGTGATAATTTCCAGAGTGAAATGTTCACAGAATGAAATGGAAAAACATCAGCAGCTAATTCTTTTCTCTGTCATCCTTGTTTATGGAAACCTAAAAATGTGCATGACCTTCCCTTGTTTGTGTTTCCCAAGCATCATAGAGACATATATGGAATTCAGCCCAGTGAGTCAGCATTTTTATGCAATTTCTATACAAATGACTTTCGCTTTGACAACTAGTCACCTTTTCTGAAGTCAGTCATTTACTTCAAAGAAACAACTCCTACTTGATCAAACTATTTAAGACTTTATGTGGAGGATGGTAGAATCTCATTTTTTAGTTTTTTTATACAAATTTAAGTCAAAGAAAATGTCTATCATCTTTTTATTCCTGAATTTCTCTAGCAGAATAATTTTTTTCATATTAACTTATGATTATTTTCTTAGCATTTCTGTCATCCCAATTAAAAAATAATAGCCAAGTCTTGTAACCTCTTGTTCCATGGTTGCAAAGTCTGACTAATTTTCCAAAACTAAAGAGAGACAGACTGATGTCTTGGGTTTTGCACTCTAGAGGACTCTACTTTGGCCCTCATCTTTTGATTGCTAGCATGAGAAAACCAATAATGACCACATTACAGCCACCACAGCTAATAGCAGCTACCAACTTTCTATGATGGAGTCACTGGAAAAGTGGGGTTGGTGCATTCTGGGTAGTCTCATATCAGACACTCGCTATAGTATTCAACTCTGATGACTTACATAGAACATGGGCTAACAAGGACTTTCTTTAGAAAGAAGACCACATACCATTCATTAAAGATTATTTTCAGGGAAAAGAAATGACAACCTTTGTGAACTTCAAACTTTATGTAAAAATAAGTCATCTAATAGAATTTCCTGTCACTAGGGCTGAAGGAAATTGGGTGAAGGATAGTGGCTGAAAGAACTTGGCGGATTTTTTAAATTGTAGTTTCCCCCCGTTTTATTATTTTTTATGTCCATATGTTTTCTTAAAATGAACATTAGTAACACAAATACATTGAAAAAGATTTGCGTACATGTTTGGGGGACAACTACTGAGATCGTTCCCAGTTTATATACATTCTTGGGGAAGAAATGTGAAAGGCAGTGTGAGAAAGGGCTCTAAACTCTTAGAAGTAGAAATTCCCATGCAGGTTGATTGATCCGATGACATAAATGAGGTGAGTTTTTGCTTTATTCATTGTGAGTTAAATGTGCAGAAGTGCAAGTTTTTATTTCTTCCCATGCACATGCATAGGAAGAATCAAAATAATAAAAATTATAATTCTACCTAAAATGATATATAAACGTAATGCAATCCCCATTAAAACCAACAATATTTTTTCAAAGAAATTGAATTAAAAGAATTCAGATCTATATGTAGCAACAAAAGGCCTTAAATTGTGAAAGCAATCCTGAAAAAAGAAGGCAGATAAATGGGAGCATCACATTACAGAACTTCAAACTTAACTGTAAAGCAATAGTAATAAAAACAATATGGTGTTGGCACAAAAATAGATACATGAATCAATGGAACAGAATCAAAAGCCCAGAAATAAAAATCCGGGTACCTAGTCTATGACAAAATAGCTACGACCATACAATGGGCAAAGAATAGTCTCATTAATAAATGGTGTTGGGAAAACTGGAAAGCCAGGCATAAAAGAATGAAGGAAGGAAGTTGGATCACCTTCAAAATGGGATATGCTTCCTCCTGAGTTGTTCAATAAGGGAGAAGGAGTGTGACATGACTGTTATATTATTTTGTATAACAATATATTTTGTTATTTTATATAAAATTAAAAACCAGAATCAATGTTAATTTTTAAATTTTAAAATGTTCAGAAGTCAAAATAAAATAGTTAATGAAACAAAATGCTTAATAGATTTAAATACAAAATTTACAAATTCATTATAAATTTCAAGTTATAACATAAATTTATAAAAATATTAATATCAAAGTCTTTATCAATCTATTTTAAGTTACAAATAAAATTTTAAGAAAGTACTAAATCAAAGTTTCAAAAATCCCAAAAGTTTAATTAGTCGTTATGTCATAGTCAATTTTTAACTGGAATTAAAGAAAATAAAGCCTTGAATACTGGTAGAGTTAAGTGACACAATTGCTTTTGTGTAAATAGTTACAAGTGCTGAAAATACTTTTACCTTTTAATTTGTCAGAATACTGTGAAAGATTAACTTCAGATTGAAGATTGTGGTGCTATAAATGAGAACACTGTCGCTTAATTGAAAATTTTAAAGGAATGTAGTGACCTCTGGGCATGTCTCAAGATATAAATTATAACAATTCATTCCTTACTCTTTAACGCTGGCTGCCTTTAAGATTTTCTCTTTAACACTGGTTTTCATCAATTTGGTTATGATTTGCCTTGGTGTGTTTTTAGATTCAGGATGAGATAATTAGGTCTAGGAATTTAAACTTTATCAAATTTGGTAAAAAATTTAGTCATTATGTTTTCAAATCATTTTTCTGTCCTCATATCCCTCCTTTCCTTTTGAGATTCCAACTGGCTGTGTTAAACTTTTGATATTGTTCTTCAAGTCACTGAGATTTTGTTCTTTCCCACCCTACTCTATTTATAATAGTTATTTCAAAGTCCTTGTCTGCAAATTCCATCATGTCCATCATTGGGGGAGTGGGGGGGGGATTTACTGATTTATCTCTTGGTTATGGGAAATATTTCCCTGATTTTTCAAAGACCGTTATTTTTTCCATTAGATGCTGGGCGTTGTGATTTTATGTCATTGAGTTCTGGATTTTGTCGTATTCTTTTTAAGTGTCTAATGACAGGCTAAGATACTTACAGATCAGCTTGATCCTTTCAAGTCTTACTTTTCAGTTTTTCATGTGGGTCTACAATAGCTTTTAATCTCATACTAACCCTGAACTTCTGCTTTCTCTAGTGAAATGATCTTGTATTCCACATTTCTCCACTTTGGCTGATGTAAACTCAGTTGATTCCCAGGTTTTACTTGAATTCTGGGGATAGCTAATTTTATAGCTCCCTAGTAATTATCTTCACTTACCAGAATTTTGTCTGGTCTTGTTGGATTTCACCTTACTCACCAAAGATGGGACCCAGTCAAAGACTTATGCATATTTCTAGAGCTCATGCTCTTCATAGCTCTCTCCTCTCTGGTAATCTTCCCTGCATTGCAGCCTTTCTCATCTCTGATCTGTCTCCTCAGCTCATTGTCACTGACAGGGTTTGTTTGAGTTTACTCTCTTTGTACTGCAGTCCAGAAATTGCTGGGACAATAATGAGGTTCATCTTGTTTATTTTGCTTTTCTCAAATAGCTCAGTTTATTCAAAGTATGAAAAAAATTGTTTCATCTATTCTGTCCAATTGTGTAGTTGTTTGTAACAGAAGGGTAAGTTCTGTAAGCAGTGGTGCTTTCATAGAAAGTGTCATCAATTATGACAGCAATATCATGGTTTCTCCCTTAAATACAGCATTATATATTGGAGTAACTGTCAACAAAATGTATAGCAGCCACCATATCTGGAGGCAGTACACCAACTTGCACTGCCAACCAGAGAGCACTTCAGTTTTTGCCAGTGTTAGGCTCCAGTGAAACTTTCTGACTCTCATTCAATGTCTAGCTTAGGAGACACTTCCTGACAGCTCTCAGCTAAGGGTTTCGGCAACTCCAACTTGAGTCTGTGAACATTTCTGCAGATGAGAAGTATCTGTACACAGGTTGCTAGCATAGATTTACTCAGTCTAAATATGCCCGATAGCCTTCTACCTTATAGCATGCATGCCAATTTGGCAAGGAACACTGAGGCTGTCTCCAACCTAGGCCCAAAGCAAGGAAAAGCTCTTGTTGCACAAAGAGCTGAGCTATCTGGGAGTTTTCTGCCATCTTGTTTATTATTCCGCCCATCCCTCTGTCCACATGAAAGGAGCCAGGATGGCCATGCTGGAAACTCATCTATGACTCACTTACTTGGTCTCCTTCCCTTTCAGACCCTTCCCATATGCTCTGGAGTGAACTGTGGCCAGCCAAATTCCTATGTTGAAGCTCTAATCCTTAGTGTGACTGTATTTTAGAATAAGGAAGTAGTTTAATGTTATAGGACAAAAAGAGTGGTGCCCTTATCCGGGAGGACTAGTGTCATAGTAAGAGGAGACACGCATGCGCAGCTTGCTCTGCCTCTACTCACAGGACCAGGAGAGAAGCGATCAGTTTGAAGTGTGGGGCACAGCCTCACCAGGAACCCCATCGGCTAGCACTTTTATCTTGTATTCCAACCTCAGAACTGTGAGAAATAATTCTCGTTGTTTAGCCACCCAGCCTGTGGTATTTTGATATCACAAACCAAGCTGCCTAAGACACCACACCTAACGGAGGTTTTGGTTTTTTTTTTTTTTCTTTTCTTTGGGCTAGAAAACTGCCCTCCTGTCATCTCCTATATGCTTTATATTTAAAGTATTTTTTTTGTTGTTGTTGTTAAAACCTTTTTCTCAGCCTTCTAGTCTTTGTTTCTTGATATTTAAAAGAAAGATTATAAGATATCAAAAACACAGAAACAAAACCCTTTTTTATTTCTATCTCATATCTGGCTCTTGAAATTACAATTTAATCTTACTAAAACTGATTTTAGGTACTTGACTTTCAAAGCCTTAAGCCATATGCTGACAACTGACTCTCTTCTTTTTTAATTATAACAATCTCGGTCCTCCCAGAGGTCATAAGTAGTTCTAATTGAATAGGGGTATCATTAAAAAAAAAAATACAAGGAAATGTTGAAAAGAAAAGCATACTAATGTATTTCAAAATATTATTTCATTACACAAATATAATACTAGATTTTCTACCCTTGCAAAAAAAAAAAAAAGTAATCAAGAAGAACTAGGAAACAACAAACAATGGTTAAAAAAAAAAAGTACTTTCCATTCTAAACTATTCTTCTACTGCCCTCCATCTCATGGTTGTGCCAGAATGCAAATGACAAAGCACTTCTTTTCCTTGGCAGAGCCCTGGCGTGGCGGTCCTGTAGCCAGGCTGCACTTGGCCCCCACACTGGTCACAGGGTCACTGACTGTCTGACATTTTCTGTCTTGCCTTGGGCTGTAACACTGGTGGTTGCTGAGGTCTCCCCATCTTTTCATGGTCCTTGGTTCTGAGGTCCAGGGACTCCTCTAGGAGGGCCTACAAAGGTGACAGGAAACCTACTCCCCCAGCAGTGTTACTATATTATGTAATTTGTATGTAGAGTAGCCTTTTGTATTTTCTCAGGTCCTTTCAGCAGTTCTAAATGCTATATGCTTCTTAATTTCTTCTTCAGTTTCTTGAGAGATTTAGAACAGAGATCTATAGCAGAGTTGGAGAACAATCCATAAAGTATCCCATGGGATTACCTTGAAATATCACCTTTTAATACAAAATCAGTTTCTTATGATTCAACTCAAACATCTTTCTATACCTTTCCTTGTGGTTTTTCACGTATGTTATATTCCCTGAGAAGTTTTAAGGTTATCTTTATCCTCTTCTTTTGGGAGAGATTTAATTATTTTTCCTTTCTTCGTCGAGTCCATTTGCAACGTCCCCTCAGGGACTTTCAAAATCTTTTGCAAATATACATTTTGATGGTTTGGCCTCACATTTAGAATCTGTATATTGTGAATATATAAATTAGGTCTTCCTGGAATCCAATCTAAGGTGGTTAAAATGATAAAGAGAAGTTTGCTTATAAGTTGGCTTCAGGGTTGTTTTGACTGGCTATTCTATCATCTCTTCAAGGACTCAATTTCCTTGTACCTCCTCTCTGCCACTTGCAGTTTAGGCCACTTCTGAAACTGTTTCTAATTGTGATCACAAAATGGTTGTGTCATCGCCCAATGTGCTTTTCACGAGCATGTATGGAGGAAAATGGGGTTATTTCCCAGAGTATTTTTGCAAAAGAGAGGGTGTTTTTTCTACAGAAACCACCTAACTTCTCCTTTGACTGCATCAGCCTGACATCAGATATCCCGGAACAAATAACTATGAGCAGGAAAGGGATTTTGCTCATTAGTTTGAACTACATCCACTTGCCTCACTGCTAGTGTAAGATGCCCAGAGGAGGTAAAGAAATTTCCTTAGGGACTAAGAAAGGGGAGAGTAATGTTGGAGAGCCAGCTACATTGTTCAGGATATCTAACTACTCAAGAGAATAAATGTTTTGAAAGGGAAGAAAAATACTACATAACTATTCACTTATGCCAGGCCTTGTCAGGCAATACTGTGTCTTTGAGACTGTGGGGGAGTGTGCCCAGCCTACTGCTTCCTTTCTTTTGTTACAGGGCAGGGTGAGGGGCATCTCCAGAACCCCCAAACCTGCCTATTCTAAATAAATTCTGCTATCTGCCACATCAAGAGAAAACATACTCTCCAGCATAAGATCTTTAATGGAAAGGAACTTTAATACAATTAGTGTGCAACAAAGAGAAGATAAGAAAAAGACAATATGGTTTCCAAATCAAGCACCAGAAGTTACTCATCCCCTCGTGAGTGAATGCCCAGCCAAACTGGGTTTGCCCAAGCAGGGCCACTGAGGTCCGAAAGCCTGCCACAAGTCTAAGGCACCTCTTGGTGGAGATCGATAGGCAAGGGGCAGAAGGGGCTAGACACATCCGGAAAAATCAAAATCAAGATAAAGGCTGCCATTGTCAGTCTCCCCACCTGTCTCTCACCCACATCTGTTTCAATTGTCTCCTTCACGGCCCGCAAGTCCCTGGAATAAGCCCAAGGCTGAGAAGCAAACACAGATTCTTCATGTGTCTCTCTGCCCGTGTGCCTCCTCCGGGTCTTCTTGCGCCCCATCCTCTTCCTTCCTGCTTCCAGCCTCTTCTGCAGCTTCTCCTCCTCCCTACTCAGCTCCCCCTCCCTTGGGTGGGGCAGGGAGCCTGGAACCTCCCCTTGCCCTGGGGACCACGCTTTTACACTTTAAGAATTTCTCTGCTTTGGGGATGGGCTCTGGTAGGCCTGTTTGTTGGATGAAGATGACTGGATTAGGGATAGATACTTGTTTTACACTAGGCTAATTGTCTTCCTTTTCTAGGAAATTTGAAGCAGAATTCAAACTAGTTAGTCTCTGCTGGTTTGTGGAAGCAAACATTTAACATTGAAGCTGATGGATAGCAGTTTTTGTGTGTTTATTGTTGTTTTTAATGTGTATGGAGAAACAAAGAAAGTCAGTCTGGGGAGAGGAGAACAAAGTAGGTTATGAACAGGAAAGAACAGAGTGTAGACATGTATTTGACTATAAAGGGAAAGACATAAAAGCTCATTTGGCTCCTGATGATTTTCATGGGTCAGATACCCTGCACATCCATTATCTGTGTAAGAGTTTGTTAAAATGGAACCCAAGGGCAAAGGAAAATATAATAGGCCCCAAAGAACAAGACACTCACCTTCCCATTCCCCCAGATACTCTGTCACCTGAGCATGATGGGCTGAGGGATAACCAGGTGGCTCTGCAGTTTGATCTTTCACCCCGTGTATAAGAGGACAAAGTTGGAGAGTAGACAGATGTCTTTGAGTGAGCTTTCTGAAGATAGAAGGATGCTTTACCTTCACCTCAAGTGAGTGAGTGGGCTTCATGGGGACTATGAGGAGATTTTGTTATCTGTGTTCTGGAGATTGAAAGGGATAGACAACCGTGTTTGACTAAAGTGTGAGAAGTCTAAAGTCAAGAGGTGTAAGTAGATACTGGAGGCAGTATGCACTTCCAAAATGACGCCCCCTTCCACTTACAGCTCAAAGTGAGTTGACCTGGGGTCATCTTAACAGGGCAACTTCCCACAAAGATAGCCTTAGTGGATTACAATATACAGAAAGATGATGAATTGCTGGATACTTCAGAAACAGAGCTAGCCAGAGAAGGACATGACCAAGGTCAGTGGAGCTTCACTAGAGATCTTGAATGAGTATATTTAGAGAGTCAACAAAGGTATCTAACAGAGAAAGAGCCAGCAATGTATCTTCAGTCCAGAGGACAGTGAGGCCAAATTACGTTATCCCAACCATGTAACCTGACCTCTTTTCTCTAGTCCCTCTCTCCTTAAGCTGACTTGGGAAAGGCCATAATGGTGGCTTACATAGGAGGGGGCAGAGATAGGAAATGCTTAAGAAATCAACAGTGCCCACCTTCTCTCCTTGCTCCTGGGTCATCATTCTGGGAGTGGAGAAAACTTGACACTGAATAAGTATTTATGTCTCTACTGGACCAAACTCTAGTTTGTCAATTATTAAACTAGACTGCAAAATTTTATGTCAAAACATTATCTAAGAGTGAATATAAAATGAACTTACTAAAATTTTTATCTTTAATAGTGAAAAATTATACATTTATTCTTGTTGTGTTTTATCATGATGAGGTGTCATTTGATCATTTTAACAACATTTCATGGTAGATAACATTATTGAAGCAGGATTTTTTTTCTTCATTCTCTAACTAAGGGAACTGAGGCTTAAAGAGTTTCATGAAAAGGAGGTGCTTTATGAAACAGGCCGGGAAGAATAGGTTTTTAGTAAGCAGAAAGGAGAGAAGGCATTGCAGGAGAGACAAGCATGAAGAAGCTGAGGTTGGATAGTGTATTTTAGGAACTATGTAGTCTAATTTGGGTCCAACCTAAGGTCTGGGCAGGATTAGTATAACCTAAGTCTGGAAGCATTTAGAATAATAGAGTAACAATTCTTTACCATCACTTTACCCTTCATCATTCCTCTAGAGTTGCCTCTTTATCATTCTCTGAAGAAAAATGAAGGTATCCTTTCTGGCTGATTTATGTGATAATATACACTTTGGAAATCAGAGATCATGTACTAGAATCCCACAAGGAACGTGGAAAATTACAACAGTTTTTGAGATAGGTAGATCTAGTTGCTAATCCATTACTATTGTAAAAATATACTATTTCTGAATCTCATTTTCTTTGTCTGTAGAGTGGGGAATTACCTTACAGGACTAGTGTGAGGGATAACTGAAATCAGATGAAATGGGATAGGTCCATAAATAGCTGTGACCATCAGTGAATCACAAATGCTTGGCTCTCTGTCCTTCAGTCTGCCCATCCTATTGTGTTGTCAACAATACTTTGGGTCAAGGTTTGTTACAGATCACAGTCAAGATATTTTTTAGAGCAAAACAAAGTGTGGTTTTCTTAAAAATGCTCAGTAAATGTCAAACTTAACCTTTATGTGTTCAAAATACAACCTTTTGAATTAGTTACATAAGAAACTTCCTTTTTCGTGAGAATAGGGACATTTGAACTGCAAGTTTTATATATTGGACCTAGAATTTTTAATGGTCTTATTTAAAGTGAATAGAAAGGAACTCAAGGAAGGCAGCAATGTAAACTTTCTTTTCTTAGGAAATCAATACTCATAAAGCTCAAGGTTGGAATTGAGAATTAAAAACCGCAGTGAGTTTATTTTAAAACCTGTAGTCTGTCATCTTTATTTTCCTTTTGAATAACATAGTGTTTATTCCCTGAGCTCTATTTATGTTGCTGCAACTGTTCCGTTGACTTTGAAGTGAACTTTGTATGGTGCTAGAATCACAGAATGTTAAGGCTTAAGAGATCACTTAGTTCAACCCCCTCATTTAAAAATAGTAAATTGAGGTTGGGGAGAAAAGTGAATGCCCAGACACCTTCTCCATTTCCTTTGAGTTGTAAAATGGAACCTCCCCATTGTCCTTAACTACCAGGTCCAGCTCTGTGAGGGTAACAGCCTTCCTTCCCCTGCTCATCTCCTACCACCAACCTTGATTTTCCACTAAAACTAGTGGAGGCACTCAATCTGCAGTTCTCAAAAAAAGGAATTGTATTTAACTCAGAGGAGAGTATTTCATTCTCACTAGATCTCGATTAGAAATCTTTTGGTATTCCTGATGTGGCTTAGAAGAATTACTAATCATTGGTTAAAGGGGGAAAAAAAAAAATCCCTGCTGTTTTTTCTGCAAATATATGCTTCATGCAGTTGTCTGCATGATAAAAAAAAAAAAGTTTCATAAGAAAACAATGTTTGTTATTTGAAATAGTCTGTTCTTATAACTTTTCATCTGCAGGTTCATCCAAAACCCCCATTTCCTGTGTCCACAGCATCTTAATAAAACTGGGATGTCTCAGCCAACTAGAGAACCCACAGATTTCTTATCAAAGCTCATGATGAGAGGCAATCAGAGGACTGCTTATTTCTTTGGGATATCCCTTCAGGACCCCAGAAAACAAGTTTAATTTATGCTTATATTTTAAGTCTGTCTCAAGCAAAGTTTCAATATTCACAAAAAATCTATTTCTTTTGGCGTCGTTAGGAACAATAGAGACTGATTTTATTTGTAGTTATTTTTAAGACTATGTGGACTGGAGAGTGATGCATGGACAGTGAAAAAAATTGAGTAGGACAAACCAGCTTAGAGGGTTTGTAATTTTGGAGGTTTTTGTCTGACGGGGAGACTGCTAAACCTTGCTATAGCAGTTTCCTGTATGTTCTACGTAGGAGAAACCAGCTGTTCCCCTCTTTACTAGAGTGAGCACAACAGTAATTAGGCTACAAGGGTTGCAATAAGCATTTTTAAATTTAGAACCAGTAACTAACTGTCTGGTGTCTCAGTGAGACCTCCATGGAGTCTCTTTCACTTGTTTTCAAATTGCTTGTACCAAGTATGATTGGTTCTTCCCTTATTTCCCCTAATTCCCAAACACCTCAGACGCCCAGGAAACCCTCTCAGCTAAACTCTTTGCAGCAGAGGGCCTGGACTACTTTACATTTTCGAGAATATCACAGCGCCATCTCTCGGGCATCATGTCAACTACTAGCGATAAATTAGGCCTTAAATATTTAATAAACAGAACTGTTAAATGTTCCTTTTGATCTACGAGCATGGTAACTATTTATCATGAACCAAGAAAGTTTTGAAACCTTTCCACAGAATTAAGAGACGTAATGAAAATCACAACGGACAAAGGAGTTAGCGCTCGCACTCACACACACACCCCAACCTAACATTCCACCTTTCTATTTATGCCTGCAGAGTTCCCCTTTCTGTTCTCAGCTATATAAACAAAAGCAAACATCCATAGTCTGCAGCCAGGTTCCAAATTCTCTACCTATTATCAGCTTATTGCCACTTACTGGTTAGGAACACTCTGTATATAGATGTTCCTATTTATATCTAAGGAGAGAGGATATTTATCAGTATGTATGCTTATATAAAGCCTCCCGCCACCCCCCGAGACATCTCCATAACACGCTATTTTTAAAAAGTTAGAGAAATGGATTGCATATTACAGAATGAGCGAGACAGAAAGCTGTGGAGTTGTGTAGTTCTAATTGAGACCGTCATGGGGAGAGGGGTTGAGACGGAATCATTCCCATTCTAGGTGACCTCTGTCAAATGTACTGTTCTTTGATGACTTAATGGTACATTTATAAAACAATGGAAATAATGCAGATGTTACTGAGGTTTTGTGTTTACAAAATAACTGAGATGTTCAAATGAATGGTGTGACTCATAGGAAATGCCAAGTGTGAGATAAACCCTCCCCCAGATTCAGGGCTGACACCTTCAGTGTGATGGAAACTTGATATTTGAAAACTCCCTTGATAAGACTCCTGTTTTTATGAGCTGTGCTTTTTCTCTGAAATTTCTCTTTCTCCTTTATCATGCCTTGAAATTGGTTGACATTTATAACCTAATGGGGAGTCATTGAGCAATTACTTAAGGGAGCCCTGCACAAATGTAATTTCTTATCCACCAGTTAAAGGGCACATGTGATGCTTAAATGTGTGTATCCTTTCCCGTTCAGTATTTGTCCACGAAGGAAATAGATGTAAGGAAAGTCTGGTTGTTTAATCTCATCACAAGCAACAAAAAAGTTCTAATTTGGTCTTTGATGCTCCCTATTTTAGAATGTTTTCGAGGCAGTGCTTGGTAATTCAAAGAGATATAAGGTAATTTCTCTACCTAACCTCTCACAAGCTTTTATAAAATGTGCTTTCATAACATGCTTATGCTCCTGTAACATTCACCCACTATGCCTTATTAGAGGGAAATTTTAATTAGAAGGAACAACATATACATATCTTTTCCATAAACAACACCTTTTCCTGATTGTTCAGAAGAAAATAAAATTTTCCTCAACCCTAGTATATAGAAATAAAATAATTATTGAAATACTGGTGTGCTTCATTCTGATCTTTTTTTGTTTGCACATTTTTATGTTTTATCTTTTTTTTTTTTGTTTGTTTCATCCATCACATTTTATGTCACACATTTTCTTTTGGAGCTTATAATTGCCATTCACTCCCATTAAGTCAAACATGTAATATTTAATATCTTTCTTTGACCACAAACTCATTTAAAAGGCCAACCTTATGTTATTTTAGATACTACAATAAACTGAAATTGTGATTGCAGATTTTAATTATACTATTTTTGAAATTTCCATCAGAAATGTTGCATCATTTTATGTTTATTGACTAACTCTGTAATTAGCTCTGAGGTTCATATCACCAGCTGTTGATATTGTTAAACCTTAAATGGCTTTTGGGGAAAAAAATGCATCAACAGTTGAAATGGAGTAAGTGTTATTGATGAGCTTTGTCTCTAGTAAACTGCTAACTCTTATCAAGCCAGCTTTTGAAACTCCGCACAATTGTGAAGCCATTTGGATTTTATCTGAGTATTTTTTTCCATTCTCAACCACTTAAAAATATTATTAATTCCTTTGATTTATTGAATTATAGCAATTGTTTATATATGGAATTAGTAAATATTTATCAGTTCAAGGCTACTCCTAAACACAGTATTAATTTTCTTCCACTTAATATGGATTTGTAGTGAATTTTATTTCTTTTCTTCCTATGGTCAGGTGATCAAAATGTGACATTGCCACTTGTTACCCCATACAGATGTCTTTCATGCCTCACTCAGCTACCTTTGCCAGACAAAGTATGTGCTTTTTTGAACACCTTTCCTTGCTCCCACTGTAAGCAGTCATTGGTGGGTCTACTGGTGACTGAATGTCTTTTCAGTTGACTGAATTGCTATTCTTATCACTGTATTTTCTAAAGTACAAATCACTGATGAGTGTCAAGAGTCATGTCTCCCAGATTCTGTCCCCATGTAATCAATGAAAGCCTTGCAAAACTTTAATCTCTCAAAGGGAGTGTTTGGAGAATGAACTCTAGACAATAGGGAAAGCAGAATAAAATATTTTGAAGGCTATTGAGGAGGCCTACCAGGAATTGTGCAAAGGATACATTTCAGAGTTTGTCTGGTCTTGAATGAAGGAAATTGGTAGGATATGTTAAAAGGCCTACCTGCAAGTCTTGCTTTTTTGAAAAGTTTGGAAAGTATTCTATGGTATACTAAGGACACTAGGCCTTAAGTCTACCAAATATTATAGTGAATTTTTTTTTCAGTCTAATTCATTATAAGTATGATGTTTTAAAAGTAGTTCTAGATGACTAGGAATTATATCATTTGTATTAAATCCAGATCTCTTTCTGAGTATGTGGTTCACACTGTTGTAAAAAATGTTTTACCTTTGTCAGTGTGTAATGAAAGGACTTCCTTTTATCCTTTGTAGCTCAGAGAGTACCTGATGTATAATAACCTGAAAATTAAAACATAAAATTATAAAAAATAAAACTTTGTAGAAACTTTCCTTGAATCTAACCTCATTTTGAGAAATGCTGATGTTGGTCAGCAACTACTTTCCCCAAACATAAATGAGTACTAATTAGCATTATTTTTTCAGCACATACAATCTTTAAAAAAAATTAAATCAATTGGCTCTGATTTGCCAGGATCTCTCTTGTATTTTGCATTCCTGGAAATCGGACATCAAGGGCTGTGTCTCTTTGAATATGCTCTAGACAGCGTAGATTTTAATGCTATCAATCACTGAACAATCAATTTTTTTTACAAAAAATGATAAAGTTGTCCACTTTTACGTCTATAACTTTTTAGCTTTAATTAAAAGTTGAGATAGATACCCTAGAAGAATTATGTGGAAATATTTTGACATCAACATAACTGTAGAGAATTGGAAACAGGAAAACAAACACATTTTCAATGAAGAAGTATGACTATAAAAAATTACAATTTTCTGTAGACTTAAAATCTTATAGTTAGCAGGAAGGAGGTGTCTGATCTTGAACTGAAATTTGAGAAGGCCTTTAAGAGTAAATTGTTCTCAAATATCAATGTTATAGATATCATTTTACCATTATGATTACATTTTTAAAGTGTTTTAAGACTTATACAGTAGCCAATTAGATATGCTTTTAATTTAGGTAATCATCTATAGAATCAGAGTTCATCATAAGAGGCTCCAGTGCTCTAAAATAAAAAGAAATAGTCTTTAATGACAGACTTATTCAATCACATAATTTGTATGTAATTTTTTTCCTTATACCTAAAAAAATCTTGAAAAATAAAAGCTAAATACTGCTTCAAAAATTGCATATATCTATAAAGCATCTGCTCTCAGTTGTTATCAGCCAACACCTTCTTTATCAGAAAATGAGAGCTTTATAGAATCAGTCACAAACTAAACCACTGGGAAATGATAGTTGAATGAGAGAAAACCAGATATTATAGTGGAGAATTGTCTGAAGAGAAAAAAGATCTGCTCATAAATCTCAGGAAAGAATAAATTTTTATAATTTTACTCGCCTGCTCATTTTAGGACGAGCACAAACCATATGGCTTCTTCCTGGAAGGTTTTGTGAGAAAATCAATGATCTAATACGGTTTATCTATTTCCAATAAATAATTTACAAAATCACACAGTGATTAAATCAAAAAGAATCTTGACCCTGTTGTAGCCATGTTCTCTTTCCCTAATGCAAGAACTGGAACATAGAAAAGGGCGAAGAACAACCTCAATGTCACACAAAGTTTTCCATCACTCTAGAGTTTCATTTGTTTCAAACACCAAGAAATTGCTGTTGCCATCCAGAAGTCACTTATGTGAAAAGTGAACAACTACTCTAGCATACGTTGCAATACATCAATGCTATTATAAACACAAATGTGTTCTAGTTCTCCTTCTGTGCCATTGGAATTGCAGAAATCTTATTGAAATACATATAAATCTATAATACAGATAAATCTAATAATACAGATAATATAGATAAATCAGATAATACAGATAAATCTATAATATACCATGAGTAAAAATGGTGAACTCTAAAGACCAGAAATTTTAGGAATTCTTTGATTGCAAAGAGTCCCCAGGATCATCTTGCTAAGAATCAGAAGCGAGACAAATGCTACAAAACTTGCTGTAGAGGATGCAACATTGTCTTAACATTTCCTAAAGAGACTAAGGAAAACATCTAGATCACACTGAACACACCAAGGGACTGGAGGGACCCCTGAAGTAGTTGTTGGGCATTTAATTAAATACTTCATTTGAATAAACTGGAGCAAGAGCCTGCTCTTCACCCCTACCCTCCATCCTCTGTGTCCAGCATTTGGCAACAGTGATGTTTACACCAGAATAAAGACTGAAGGACTATTTCATATACAAAATGAGTTATCTTCCTACAAGAGTTCCTTCCTACAAGAGATGAAGGCAAGCAGAGCCTGGAGCCTCCACATCCACAGCAAAGAAGGAGAAAGAAGGACAACTGCTGACTCTTTTGTCCACGGATACATTTGGGAGTGGCATATTCTGAATGGGAGTTCTGACACAGGGGTGCTGAGTAGGCAGTCGGCCAGGTAGGATAACACCACCAGCAGGGCTGGGGAGTGCTCAGAGCCTCCCCGACAAACACCCAAGGTAGGCTTTCATATTCTGAATTTATAACCACTTGGCAGTAAAGGGTCTTTCATTTGATCAGATGAAATATATTGCAATAATTTTCTTTGATAAGTATCATCAATCATAAATATAAATAGCAGCCTCAAACTACTAACGTATTAAAGAGACTTAAGATGAAAATGAGTCATTCAAAATATTGAAAGGATCCAAGAAGGTTTTGAGTCACATGAATAGAAAAACACTACCCACACAGGCACACCCTAATGTAATTCCAGAATGCCAAACATAAAGTTAAAATCCTGTTTCTCAAGAGAAAAAAAAATCAGATTAGCTATGAAAGAGTTCTTTCCCAATTAAAACCAGTAACATCAGATAAAAGTTGACAATGGGGAAAATAAAAATTTTAAAAGAAAAAAATTAACCTTGAGTTCTTTGCCCAAACTCAGTCCTGTGGGAGGGTAATATAAAGATGAAGACTTAGAGTTTTCTGCCTGTGATGTACTTCTAAAAATTTTATCAAAGAGCACAGTTCAGCAAGGCAGAGAATGTATCCAAGATGAAGTGGGCAATGGAGGGCAAATAAATCAGTAAAATGAAATAATCAAACCTATTGTAAAGAAAAGAAAAAGAACCTGAAGGTATAATAAAGATGATTTCACCATATCATGTGAATGAAGACTGGAATAGGGACAGGTTAAGCATCTTGTGTATTTTTCTCACACAGATATGTAGACAATGAATGTTATTCATCTATTACATTGATGGCATAATTAATTTTTAATAGAGCAGGAAACAATGTATGCACAAATACCAGGGGGTTCTGGGAAGAATTTTAGAGGTGGGGGGGTCATGTGAACTCAGTCCTGAAGGAAGAGGTGTCTGCCAAGTAGTGAAGGGGGACAGGGCTTTTTCCTGTGTCCACATGTAGAAAGAGGCAGTGTGGTGAAAGGGCTTGAGTTATTCTCGACTGAATAACAAACTCAGTAGCAGTTGCAGAGTGTATGACCTGACACGTGTGGGGAAAATAAGGCTTTTTACTTCTTTCTTGTCTAAAGGGTCAGATGATCATCTAAGTAGACGTCCTTATCATACATTCTTAATTACCTGCTCCAATCATCCATTTTGCTCCATGACTCATTATTTGCAATGGAAAACAAGGCTCAGCACATTACAACCTGCTAGAAATTTCATGTTCTTTCTGAATTAGGAATGATCTCTTTGCTTCCAAAATCATTATGCATATATTACGCAAGCAGAACAATGAGTCATATGTTAATTATACTTTCAAAACTAGGTGGCTAGGAAATCATTAAAAAAGGTTTATAACACTTCAGACTCTCAAGAAACCACGAATAAGGTATGGCACTCACAATCCCTGTAAGAGATGGCTGCGAAATCAATCTGATCATAAGCGGCTTTGACTTAGACAGACCAGACCGGAGTCACTGCAGCTCAACAAGAGCAAGGAACACGGGCAAACACCCGCACGCATTCAGCTTTCATGTTCTTACTCATAGGTTTGCTTCTACTGGAAGTGACTCATCCTAATCGGTAAATTATTCTACTTTCAATGTTCCATTACTTAAGATTATTTGTGGATACAAATAAGCCCATGTTGCACATGGAAACACTCAAGAATAGCTATCAGAAGCAGAATATTGCTTAATTGCAACTATATGAAGCCAAAGGTTGTAATCAATTTATAAAGAATAGGTTCACTTGGAAGTTAGGACAGAGAAAACATATATGAATTACTAAATGGGGAGGTGAACAAAACGAGCAGGACAGAAGAGAACTGTTAGTCAAGTTTTATAATGATAATAAAAAAGGCAAAATGATGACTGTTAGTTTAATCATTTCTTTAGGTACAAATGAGAAGAAAAGGGATTTTTGGCAAAGTATATCCTTCTTGACAAAATATAAGTGCCACATAAGAAATGGCCTAATCAAATCTATTTCCTGAAAAAGTATAAACACACTCAATAGAAATATGGTATTCACATAATGTATAGCACACTGACATCGATATTGTATGAAACTTTCATATTAAAAGTACATTTAATTTAAATTTATATCATATTTTCTTTTTGTTTTAATTAAACCAATATTGGTTTACAACACAGTATGTGATTTAAAGGCATAGGGTGGCACTTCCCCATTCGCAAGTGCCAACCAGATGAAACATTCATCATCCACTAGATGAAATAGTCTCATATTACGAAACAAGTTGCCTACATTTTATTTTCCTCATCTTAAAAAATTTACATTCTTTTGACAAATTCTCCTCTCTCTGCTCCTCCACCCTCTCTACTGGCTACCTCCTCCCAACACAGAATAAGCTCAAATCTTGTTCATTAATAAAGGCAATCTAAAAATCTCTACTCTACTGGTCTTCTTGCTCTTTATTGAAAGGTTCTGTGTTTGAAGAAGATTTTCTCTTAACTGCTAAGTTTTTAAGGAACTATTCTAAAATTTATTTTATTTACTTATATCACAATATTTGTTATCTTAGTTACTAAAATTCAATGGAAATTTTTTAATTTTAGTAATATTTTACTTATCTAAATATAATTAAAATATTAACATGTAACTAAAATAAAATTAGTGAGATATTTTATATTATTTTTTCATACTAACTCTTCAAATTCTGCTGTCAAATCCTCGTGAATGGGATTAGTGTCACAGAGAAGATATCCCAGATAGATTCCTTGCCCCTTTTGCCATGTGAGGTAACAGTGAAGATATGGCTGTCTAGGAAGCAGCACCTCACCAGACACTGAATCTGGCATGATTTTGGACTTCCCATACTCTAGAACTGGGAGAAAATGTTTGCTTATAAGATACTCAATGTCTGATATTTTGCTATAGCAAGCTGAATCAACGAAGATAAACAATTGAAAAATAACTGTTGACAAACACTGGGTAAAGAAAAATTCCAAAAGAGTCATAATGATATATATCTATGGAATTTAGAGCCAATTAGGATAGCAAGAAATACCAATAGTTTCAGATGGCATCTTTATATATGAGAGTGCAATGATTGATACCTATATATCAATGCCACAAAAAAAGGAAAAAGAACAAATTATGTTTGACATGTTCTCTTATAAAAGGCATGGAAATATTGAATATATTTTAAGTGTCCATTAAAATGTTAAAAGCAAGGTGTGGTGCTTAAAAGGATGAACCACAGTCTTTGGGGAAATTCTGTATATAGAAATACCTTACATTTCCTGGAGAACGTTACATTCATGAAGCCCAAGTGGAGCTACTTAATAACTCCTAGATGTCCAGCATCTTGCTTGCTCTGTTTAAGATAGGATGGAAAAGTCTTAGCAATTTAGGAGGGATGTTAAAAGGAACACTTGGAAATGTTACAGAATAACATAGACTGCATGTGAATACCAGGAGAAGAAAAAGAGTGATCTTTCTTCTCTGAGGGTGACATCTTAAGGAGGTGCAATTAGAGGATGAGTCCAGTTACAACAAAAGGAAGGAAAGTAGGGGGCCCTACAGACAGGCTAGCTGTGTGGTGAAGTGTGGCCTGGCTAGGGGTCTTAAGGAGGTGTGGAAGATAGGATCAGAAAACGTAGGAAGGGTGAAGGGCCTATTTTCCTAAGGTTTTACTTTCTTTACTCATAGTATCACTTACTTTGAAGGGAGACAGCAGTTAATGCTGATTCTACAGGCACTTTTAATCTTTAATGATAGAACCCATTCCTCAAAAAAAAAAAAAGAAAGAAAGAAAGAAAGAAAAGAAAACCACAAAGCAAGAGAAAAGGAAAGGAAAGCTGCCTTTTTTTCAAGTCAGCTTGGTAGCATAGCACCTAATTCTAGATTCTCCATGCAATATTAATATCTAAGTTGAAAGATAAGATCTTGATTACTAGTCTCTTCTAATCATGCCACTTTCTTTCCTTCTATTCACTCATCATGTTACCTTAAGATCTTTTATGGTCAAACTCTTGGGGTCAGAACATCTAAACACTGTAAAGATTCTGGTGCCTTTGACCCACTTCTCCACAGACCTTTATATGACAGTAAACTTTGCAATTAAGAAACCAAGCTCTTGTCAAAATCACCTGGGTTGAATTCTGATTCTGGCACACATTAGCTGGATGACCTTGGGCAAATTACCTAAACTCTTGTATCCATATTTTCTTGTTTTACATTAGGAGTGAGGATGGCAAAAGTTTTTACCCCAAAGGGTTGTTATGAGTATTAAAAAGCTAATGCAGGTAAGGTATTTAGAATAATGCTTAGCATATAATGTCATATACATGTTAGTTATTATTAACTGTACAGGGAGAAAAAAATGTCCACCTAATATTTAGTATAACTTCCTATTATAAGCATAATATATATTTCAGATTATCTCAAATCTAAGTTACATCTTAAATAATTCTTGTAATAACAATTTATTTAGATATAAAAGAACAACAAACACCTCTAAATAATCTCTCTAATGTTGTAGTGAAAGACCTGGCCTAAACCAGACTATAGTATCTACTCAAGAAATATTTGCTATGTGAACAAGTGGAAAAGCAAAATGCTAAGCAGTTAAAAGACAGATAGATAGTTATTAAACTAAGTAGAGGTATGCACGGTAATTTGGGAGTATAGCAAACTAGATTTAAACACATGCAGATAGGGATCTAAAAAAACTAACTAGAGGCAATGATACTCAGCTGAGTTCTGAAGGATGTTCACGAGTTCGTCTAGTAATGAAGAAGCTTAAAGGGGCTAGATAGTCTCTTCATGGTATTATTCTGGTGAAACTATTCAAAATAGGGCAACAAGTTAATGAGAATCATTTTATTGATATTTGTACTATAATGCATTCATAGAATTTCATTTCATTACCTACTGTCTTAAAAATTTGTGTGCCAGTGTCCTTTAAATTTACCAGCCCTTGGGGCTGGCCATTTTCTGTGCCACCACATGAATGGTATAAGCATTCAATAAAGCACACACAACTCCTGAACTACTGGATATTAAAAAAACTGTAATGTCTCTCATAAAACACCTTACACTTTCACCAAAACAATGTATAAAGCTTCTAGACTGAGTACGATCAAAGAAATATCTCCTAATACTTCCAAATAAATCCACCGTGGCGTGAAAAACCAGAGACTAGATGAACATGTATTAATACATGAGCAGCCACCCGATACTGGTGACAAAAACACATACTAATATGTGAGCGGACCACAAAGTGTTAATTGGTATTGCAACCAGGCTGAGTCCAAAGTCCAGTAACCATGGTGCCCCCTGGAGGGGTTTGCTGATGAGAATAAAGAGCCCCAGGGAAAAATGCTAAGTTTGCAGTTTGGGGCAGAGATTCTGATGAGAAATAAAATGGACTGAAGGAGAAGGGGAATTCAGTTGCCATGATGGAGAAATAGAAGGTCAGTCACCATGCTGAAGGAATAGAGAAAGCAGTCGCCATAATGTAGGAAAAGAAGAAGCAGTCGCCATGATGTAGGAATAGAGGAATCAGTCGCCATAATGTAGGAAAAGAAGAATGAGTCACCAATATGTAGGAAAAGAAAAAGAAGTGGCAGAAACTGTAACTGCCAAGACTGATAGTTTGGAAATCAGATGCCAGAAGTTTTGAGCCACCGGGATATAGAGTTTCAGGTTGAGCATTTTTTGGAATCTTCAGTAACTTTGGGACCAGCAACTTTGGAAGCTTTGCAGGTAGCCAAGCAAGAGAAACTGTTCCCAGTTTTGTTTTTTTGTTTTGTTTTTTGGTTTTTTTTAAACAGGCAGATGGATGGAAATACACTGCTGAGGGGAGCAGCGGGCAAGGCAGGAGAGGTCTGCCGCACCATGTGGGATTCTCCCTGGCCAGGCATCGAACTTGCGTTGCTGATGCTGACGGCTCCACAGTGCAGCACTTAACCGCTGCACCACCAGGGAGGCCCCCAGTTTTGTTTTTACTGCAGCCGAAGGATGAAGGCAGAGGCCCTAAGCGGGCGCCTTCCTAAAATGCACAAGTGCAGTCTGTTGGGTCATCTGGCCACTGTAGTTGCTGTTTTTAGTGTTGTTGGCCTGGTGCTGTGCTGGGGCATCATGGCTGTTTCGGGAGCATCTCCAGTTGTGTTCTGTGTGGTCCTCGTGAGTTGGAACCTGGCCTACAGTCTGATTGTTGCGTGTCTGCAGAAGAAGAAAGATGCCATTTTGGAAATGTGGCCTATTGTTTGGAAGAAGAGCTCCACATCAGCAGTGGCAGGAAGATGGTCCCTTTGTTACTTTTCTGGGACTTACAGGACTGGACATTGCTTTAAGTAAGGTAAACAGCCATATGTTGACCTCAGTAATTCTTTGCTTTTCCCTGTTTGTTAAATAAATCCCATTGTTATTGTTCCCTAAGCCTGAATAGTCTTGCAATTTTGTGCGCGCAGGTGAAGAACCAAGATAGTGACCGGTAAGCAATTGGGGCACTGCCTTTGGCAATTCTGAAGCCCCATTGGACCAGTACCAGTTTTGACGCCCAATGTGGGGCTCCTCATTTGCCTGATATCAGTATCAAATTATTCCAAATAGAGACTTTTTATAATTCCAGTTCAAAATATATAACCTTAAACCTTTAGAAAAATCTAAAATAATAGCTATCCTTTACTTAGTGGTTATCATTGCTGGCATTCTAATGAACACTTTTAAATAATTCATTCATCTAAATCTTACAAGAAGAAAGTTCTCTTACTGTCCAAGTGATCAACAGAGTAAATAGCATAGCCAGGGTTTGATTTGAAGACTGCCAAATGCTTGCTTTCAACTCCAACTTTTCCCTTTGACATGGCAAGGATGAATCCATCACAAGATTCTTTGCTGGCCCGCACTGTTTTCCTGCTGAAAGTGCTTTCACATCCACATAATCATTTGCTTTTTCTCTAGTGGGTATAGATGACTACTTGAATAATGCATATTGCTTTCTATATTCTCTCAACAGAACCTTGTATACTTAAATCATTACGATGATTTTGTTATGAAACCAAAATTTTAAAAAAATTTCAAAACGTCATTTGTAAATACCTAGTATTATTAGTCGATGTCTAAATGGATTATGTATTTCCAAAAGTGTAAACACATCTAGTATTTATTAAACAATATCTTTGAAATAGAGAAGTAGAGACTCATATTCTTTTTTCCTTTCAAGAAACTTCATTTTTAGGCTTCCTTCACAAAGGGAGCCTGTGGGTCTGCTAATCCTAAGCATACTGTTTGACCACCATTTTTGTTGCCTACGGTTCTGCATTCCTATACAAGGTCAGAACTGCCCGGTCAATCAGTCATAGGATCCAAGCCTTACAAGGTACCTTTTATGTCAAACAAGAGCAGAAAGTTTGATCACCTGGGGAAGGCTATGCATCTTGAGGTATGACCCCAGGAATGTGGGTTTGGGGGTAGGGGGGTGCTGATGACTGATGTATGGCAAGGGATCCCAGAAGCTGATCAGTGGAACACCTTGCTGATAAGATTGAAACCATGGCTGGGGATCTAGGGCTTGATCTCAATTACAATACAGAGTCATTAAGCAGATGAGAAGTACCTGGAGGGCAGACTCACAGCTGCTGATACTATAGATGATAGAGAACTTTTTTTCTATTTTCTAGTTTCATCCCTCCCTCTTCTTTTGTCCTCCATCCCCTTATAACTGATGCTGTATGATTATCCTATCAATCAAAAGGCCAAGATCTTGTTCATTCAGCAGCATCCTGCATTATGTAGTCTGCTCCATGACTCTCATTTGTCAGTGCGGTGTTGTCAATGCAACAAGTAGCACCCAAACAGGGACCCTGCACCCGCTTCTCAAGCCTAGAGAAGGGAATTGGATGTCCTCTCAAGCCTGTCTAAAGGCTTCACAGACCGAGTCTGCCATGAAGCGGTAAGAAGTCATTTTTAGTCATGTCTTTCCTATCGTCTTTTTCTCCCAAACCAGCCTGATAAAAGGCCCACAGACCCAGTCTATGATGTTTTCTGTTGAATCTTTCCTTTCTCTCTTAGAAACATGGGCAACAATCTCACACCCCCTCAGAGCAATTATAAAGAACAACTTAGAACTCTTCTACTAACACAGGGATGTGATGTGTCTGATAAAGAGATCACTCAATTTTTTTTAAAGATTTTATTTATTTATGCATACAAGCTGGGGTACAGACCAGAGTCATGGGGTGGTGAGAGGGGTCACCAGAGACAGAGTGGGGAGCAGAACAGGCAGATACGGAAACACACTGCTGAGGGGAGCAGCAGGCGAGGCAGGAGAGGTTTGCTGCGCCATGTAGGAATCTCCCCGGCTGGGCGATGAACTCGTGTTGCTGCTGCTGAAAGTTCCACAGCGCAGTGCCCAACTGCTGAGCCACCGGGGAGGCCCAGATCACTCAATTTTTTTTTTAAGATGTATTTATTTATCCATAGCTGGGGTACAGGCCAGAGGCATTGGGCAGTGAGAGGGTTCACCAGAAACAGAGTGGAGAGGAGAACAGGCAGATCATCGGAAATACACTGCTGAGGGGAGCAGCAGGCGAGGCAGGAGGTCTGCCATGCCATGTGGGAATCTTCCTGGCTGGGCATTGAACTTGCGTCGTGGCTGCTGACAGCTCCACAGCGCAAAGCTTAACTGCTGCTCCACCAGGGAGACCCCAGATCACTCAATTTTTAAAGGCAATTAAAACCTATTGTTACAAGATTCCTCAAGAAGGAATCTTACATTTTAAAAATTTGGGAAAATCTGGGAAGACACAAAGAGACTTAGAGACAATGCCTGTCTCTCATTTTAAAATATGGAATTTATGTAAATCAGCTATTCAGTTGTTAGATGAAGAAGTTTTAATGAATCCTAAAAAGGCATGCCATAGTTCAGATGGAGCAAGCACTCCCTCTCTTCATGAAAAGGCTAAAGAAGCTTCACTGAACTCTTCTAAGTCTGACCCTTATCACGACCCCTCTCCAGAGGATAGTGCAGGGAAATTTTTTAATCAAGTAGAGGGGGCTACAGTACCCTCCACTGAACTCTCTAATAAGTTTCAAGAAATGCTTAAAGCATTTCAGTCTCTTACAACTCATCCCAATCTGCCAGTCTCTCAAGATTCTTGTCAATTAACCTTGGTTGAAAGAATGCTTGAAGAAGGCCAAAAAAAGGAGGGACTGCTTGTATTTCCTGTTAAACCTAAAAGGGGTCAAATAATCCATGAAAATCTCCCCTTTTCTACTTTTAAAGAATTAAGGTCTAGCATCCTGCATTGTGCGGCCTGCTCCACGACTCCCATGTATCAGTGTGTTGCGCTTGACGCAACAGGAGTCAAATGCAGGCAGGCCATGTGGCATGTTACTGCCGCTACTTCACATTAACCAATGTGAAAATCAGGCTCTACCTTCACACTAGTCAATATGACTATCATCCTCTGTCATTTTGGAGATTAGGCCTCGTTTATTTTGTTTTGAAGTCTTCATATGTATCCACTATTGACAATAAACCACAATGTTGGATACCATTAGGCTTCCACTAACGTTTTCTAGTCACGCTGTATTCTTCCAAATCAGAGGATATAACTGGCTCCACCAGGAAGTGAAAGAGAGGTCACTGCAGCAGCAGTGACTTCCAAGCTGTTTGCTAAATTTAGCTGCCCAGTACTTTTCACTCTAATGAAAACTGTAAACTACAATTATAGAATGTTGGAACAGAACAGGAGCTTAAAGGTCATGGAGTCCAACCCTTCATTTTTGAAGAAAGTGAGGGTCCTAAACGTAGTCTGTGATTGGCTTGAAGTCACAGAGCATGTTAATGGTACAGATAAAACTTGAACTAAGATCTGCTCAGGCCCAGGCCAGTGCTGTCCTCCCTACACCACAGATGCTCTACGGTCAGTCTTACCTAACCAGAACACACAGATAAATATAGCTGATGTTATTGGTTGTGGCTTACCCTCCATGGTCATTCATCTCTTTGGTGGCTGAATGTGAAATAGCTAAGGTGTCTGCCTTGTAAGTTGTTAGAAGAGAAATGAAATGACTCCATGCCCATACCCTGCCCCCAACTCTAAAAACTTCCTGCTTTGTGTTCATCAATAATGAATGGCCCATCCCTGCAATGCTCAGAGGGAGCTTACATTGCACTTTTGAGCAGCTGGTTAGTAATGTACAGTGGATAGAGCCTTTATTTCAAATCCCAGGGCAGTGGGTCCTTCAAGGCTAGCATTGCATTTTCAATTAGCTGCTGAGTGAATGTTTGGCATGTGTATTAGTGAAGAGGCACACAATTAGCTTATTGTTCTTTTCTGTATTGTGCTGAGAGGATCAAGTGATTGGTAGGAGAACAGGCAAGCCAGGCATCACTGTGGATGTTGAAGAAGATTATTCGGATCCCGGTATCTTCACTTGCTTGCTCTGGAATTACAGCTATTTATTACAAGGCATTTTCTGTGGCTGGGTGGAGTGCAGCTGAGGAAACACATCCCAGACACCACTTGGGGTTAGTCTTTCTGAGCCTTTCACGTCTCTGACTAATTCTTATCATTATCATGGAGCCCAACAGTCCCAAAAAGATACAATTTGCTGTGCCTTTATTCCAGAGTCAGATTGCGCCCGAAGCAGCAGAGCAGGTAAGCGGAATTGGGTGGGGACCAGGTCCTATACATAAGAAATCCAAGCATACATTCTTGTTATTGATTGAAAGCTTCTCTATCTCTTGGATTTGCCTAACTTTGGGACATTCCAGGATATGTGAATGAGAAATAAGTTGGTTTGCATATGCACTTGTATTTGAGTTGTGTTGGGGAAATATTGGCTAAAATGCAGCACTTCAGGTGATTAAAAAAACTAGCACCTGTTAAAGAAAAATGGATGCATTACTAATTCAGATTTGGATCCAAAAATCTGTTTGCTTTTGTTATTAAATAAGAGGGTCAATCTAGGGAAACATTAAAAAATATTAAAATTAGCAACTTATAGTTCATTTATTTATTAAAAAAAGATTGATTTAACAATGAATGTATTAAATCCTGGAATAATTTCAGGATATAGGTTTACTATTTTATTTTAATGTTTTTCATTGTATCCAAAGCAATAATTATATATAAATTATCATATAATGATATAATCAATAGGATCTGTAGATCTATGCATAATTTAAGAAGCATTTTATCCAGATACAAAAATTAATATTTTACATTTCCTGAATTCCTTTTCCATGTCTACTATGTCTACTTCTCTGTATTTCTCCTCTCTTTCTCTCACATGTGACTAGTTTATATCTATAACACCTTCTATATTCAAATTAACTTAGGCTCCATGTAATGGAACCACTTAAAAAATCATATGTGAAAAAACTACAACCATGTAGGCAAAAGCAAAGAAATACACTGGGTCACTAAGCTAATTCTTTAATTTCTTAAAACCTAAATTATCCATGAATCTTTTCCCAAATATTATATACAAAATTTTAAATGTAATTATTGAGTCTGAGACATATCTTTCTAGGTTGTTTGGTTATCTTGAAGTAGATCTACTCAGGTTTAGACCAGATTAATAAAATCTTGAACATGTATCTATGTGGATTTTATCCTTGAGAAGATATTACTGGTAAATTTTATCTTCTACTCTATTGATTTATACTTTAGAATTTATTTAAAAAGTTAAGGATACATTAGAGATTCTAATAATAATATGTTCCTATATCTTTTAAAATGAGAAAAGCCCACAACAAAATATTAGTTTTAAATGAACCACAAACTCTCATAAGGTCCATATTTATTCTTTATCGATTTGTTCTAAATATTATGCTAGGGAAAAAAAAAACCCTAATGTCGTTTAAATTAACCTGCTGGAAGTGTGAGGTTTCTAAGCTTCTCTTATCAGGTTTAGAAAGAGGGATAATGGGCCTTAAAAGCATCACAAGTATTATGAGGTTCCAGGAGAGTCATTAAAATGAGCAAGTCATCCTCATACCCTCATTGCATATTAACTTTCAGTGATGTGATTTGATGATAAACAACTATTTCTTCTCTGTGGAAATGTACTTCTTTTCCACAGAGAATGTGATACAAATATATAATAGTTCTCCTGTCTGGCTTTCTATTATTCAAAATAAAATTAATGAGCACCTACTGTGTGTCCTCCACACAGTTTGCTTTTGTTTTGGAAAAGATAAGACTAGGATGTACTCCATAGTTTTATAGAGTAAGGTAGAGCGGCATTTGACTCTCACTGACATTAGCGGGTCTTTGTTTTTCACAGATCAGGAAAAGGAGACCGACACCAGCATCACTTGTGATTCTCAATGAACATAACCCTCCAGGTAAGGCATGTCGTTTGCACTGATGGCGCAGACTATAATTGTTTGAAGTACATCAAAGAGTATGTTCTTGCCTTTTCAGTTATCAATAATCTAACAAATGAGTCCAGAAAATGGATCATAAGCAAACAAACAAAAATAAATGTTATAGAAACTGTCTCAATTATCTGCCTGTTTTTCCTGTAGAATGACACATTGGTGATGATATGCTATCAAATGTTTTGTTAGTGTTTGCTGTTTTGTGTACAGGTGTTTGGTTAGAATCTGCTTTAGTGTTTATTAATGAATTGGGTGGAAAGTTTAATTAGGTTTCAAAGCTCAAATTACAATCCTGAAGATGCTCATATCTTTACAGAACAGGTTTTTTTGGTTACGAAAGGCTGCTGTGTAGGAAAGAAGCCACCATTGGCTTTAGCTTTGCTGCTGATGTCATCTCTGAATAATGCAATTGACAAGTAACCAGATCAATTTTCAGCACTGCCCATTTGAAAGCCATTCTGAAGGGTTGCATCCATTTGTTGAGGTTTTATTTTCCATTTCCTGTAAAAACTAAAGCTGCATTATTATTCCTGATAATACGCAAACATTTACTTATTGAATGGGGATGGTTTTAATCTTACATTTAAGAGCTGCTTCTAGGAATATAAATAAGACTACAAAGGTCATGGCATTAATTTGTAACCAGGCAGGAAATAGTGCTGGATTTTTTTGCAGGTATAAACAATAAGGGTGGACAAAAGGACTAGGAACAGTGCAAACATAATAAGCCTAAGTATAAGTTGCAGTGAATTACCCATTTAAGAATAAAAGTCAATAGTCTTTGACTTTCAGATTCCTTACTAACCGGAAAAATACACATATAATAAGGAAGTAAAATTTCTATCATAACCCAAATATAGGAAGGTATTCAACTGATGGGAAATAAGTAAACTAATCTATTCCTACTGAAAACAAAAAATTATAACTTGATCCTATATCATTAAGGTTCTAAGGCATTTTAAATAATCATTACTCTTAATGTTAATTTGCTTTTATTTGATTAAATAAGATGTACAAGTGATGTACAATTACAGTTTTCAAATAAATACAACTTAATAAACTTAATAATGAAATCTTTTTAGCTGGGAGGTAACAATACAGCAATTTTCCACCACCGACTTACTCATAGTGCCACATTTTTCCACAGCATCTTACTGCTTACCTTCCTATGACAACCCAGTTTGAATTTTAGGTCTCCTTCTGCTTCCTAAAGAGCAACTTTCAGATTCTGTAAGCCTTGTTACTGTTTTTTTCACAAGTCCCCCAAATAGTAATTTCTCTTCCTTGAATGCCCAAAATATGTCATTTTACAGGTGAGGTAAATGAATATCAGAAAGATGAGTAATTTTTGCAGAAGTTATTCCCTCATAACAGATTTCACAGAAAAAAATTCAGATAATGCTGATTCTAAAGCCCATGCATTTCCACAGCTGGCCCTGAAATTTCCAGTTTGCAATAAATAGTGAATTAAAATTGCCCACATTTACTCTGTAAATATGACCAGACATTCAGGTCATATCAACAAGCGAACCCAAACTTAAAATAAAGTAAATCTTAGGTTAGGTTAGTAGATTAGAAATATATTTAAATATTTTGGTGAAACAAATCTAGCTTTTCTCTAAAACCCTTTTTCTTACTAGATGTCCTAACCACAAGATAACCATTGTCTTATTTCATTTATTGACTTCATCCTTCTCTCTGTCATAAGCAACATTGGCGAGAACTTAGATGTAAATAGTATCTCATCGAGAGCTATGCCATTTTAGTAAAGTCACATCCTGGAATCTTCATCCTACTTTGAGGAAACTAGTATAGTTTACAATGGCGTAATCAGCCTTTGGCTGTGTGTAGCAGTATGTATGGTCACCAGAGATTTTTGCTAGTAATGGATTCTTGGAACAAACAAACAAACAAAACCCTGAGAACTTAAATAGCTTGTCAAATAAAAATAATCTAGTATCATGGTTACTGGTGAAATAACTCTAAGCATCCAACAAACAACAGACAGCACAAAAGAAAAGCATACCAAAGCAAGCCAAACCTGGATACTTGTCTTCATTAGCCCTATGGTCTTGAGTCAGGGACGACATCTCCAAGCTTTATGTTCTCATCTCGAAAACAGAGATTATAACGTCCATCCTTTCTGCTTCACAGGATTTCTGTAATGATTGAAAGAATTAATGTGAACACACCTTAAAACTGCAAAGTGCAACAAATACTAAGTATCACCAAACAATGTATTTTGGAAAACGGTCTTTGTATGTAATATATTGATATAATAGTTAAGATATAACAGGAAGAACAGAGTCTACATAATCTCACCTGTACCAAATGTTTCTGCCCTGACCCAAATTTCTTTATCTTCCAAGTATTATCTAAATACTTTCTAATACAGCAAAGCAAATAACAGCAACAACAAGTGTGTTATGTATATTACATGGCTTTTTCTAAGCTGTTGCTTCTTCTTGCTTTTAAAAGCAATACATTCTTTGACAAAAATTGAGTTCAGCTTTAAATCCTGGTAAACTAAATAACTCTTCAATTTATTAAAATTGCCCAGGAAACAATTAAGTATTCTTGGAATCACTTGTCATTAAAGCTGCTTAAAATTCAAATCCCTGAAAATCTTTCTTTATTGCTAATTAATGAAGCAAAGAAAATTAAATTTTCCATTGTAGAGACATAATTAACAGACCCTTCCAATTCATATGATGATATTGGTGTGTCATGATTATTGTTAAATGAATTAGACATAACCTTCTTCTTTTTTTTTAAACCTTTTCAGAAGTTTGCAGAAATAGTCAATTATAAAAGAGCACCTGAAAGAATGATTTAATTTTAGATTTAGAAATACATATCAATTCTGGGAAAACAGAACAGAAGTGAGGAAATAGAATAGAAAGAGAGCTCATCATGTAAATCTAATTTGCTTGTTTGTTTGCTAGTTTATCTATGTTGGTCCAAACATTTAGATGAAGCAGGCACCTGATTGGTAAAATCAGAAGCAATCAAATGTCCCATTAGTCCCTTTCAAATTATTGGACTAAAATTCTCAGCAGTAGAAGCACTGTGGAAATAGATATATAGCTTGGTAAGGATATATCACTCTCTGACAGAGATTAATGTTTTGCTCAAAAAAGTGGCAAACAAGACTAAACATTTTGATTTGAAGGCCTCATGCCTGGGAAAATTTGAGAGCAAAGGGTGTATTTTTATGGTGGAGAGGGAAGAGTCTTTGTTTGCTGCTAGGAATGACATGAAATAACCAGATGTCAGTAAAAAAAAAAAAAAAAAGAAAGAAAGAAAGAAATGGCAGTACTATTTTCTGCATTTTATTTAATCACATTCTGGATTTACTTAAACTTTACTTGTTTTTAACTAGACTAATCAGAAGGCTGTGTATTTGGTTACCAGTACTAGAAAAGTAGAAATGAAAATGTATTCAGAAAAATACCTATTCTAACCACACATCTTCAAGAAAGATATGCTAATCAACCCAAGTACTAGAGACTTGCACATTTTTTTTTAAATCTCAGAGAAGAATCCATACTTACTAGCTCTTGATTCCAGCACCAATAATTTTAGATGTTGGAAAATATAGCTTCTTACACTAAACTTAAATAATGCCCGATTTGAGTCTTAAAAACTCTTCATTTACTCTAAACAATAAAAATTCATTTATTCACCTTTTCAAACACAAGTTTCCCCCACTATTTGAAAGTAGAGAGTTCCCATGAAACTGATAGAAGGTCCCAAGAAGCGCTAAAACTGGCCAAGGACAGTGCCCAAATATTTACTGGTTGCTTTCTGAGTTCTTCATCCACAAGCACAATTGCAGGACTACTCAGATTCAGAGAACAACAGCAATAGGATTTATTTAACAAACAAGGAAAAACAAAAAGTCACTGAGGCCACAAATGGCCATTTACCTCACCTGAAGCAGTGTCCAGTGTTTTATAGTCCTAAACACAAACATTCCCAAGATGGTGTCTTCCTGCCACTGAGGCCCTGCATGTGGCAGACAGACTAAAGGCCAGGATACAACCCATGAAGATAGCAGAACACACAACAGGAAATGCTCATGGAGCTGCCGAGATGCCCCAGCACAGGACCAGAAAATTGACACTCAAAATGTAACTGGGCTGAGTCCAAAGTCCAGTAAAGTTGGTGCCCCCTGGAGAGGGTTTGCTGATGAGAATGAATAGCCCCAGGGAAAAATGCAAAGTTTGCAGTTTGGGTTGGAGATTCTGATGAGAAATAAAAGGACTGAAGGAGAAGGGGAATTCAGTTGCCATGTTGAAGGAATAGAGGAAGCAATCACCATGATGTAGGAAAAGAAGCAGCAGAATATGTAGCCACCAAGATTGAGAGTTTGGAAATCAGACACCAGAAGTTTTGAGCCGCTGGGATACAGAGTTTCGGATTGAGCGTTTTTGAAATCACAGTGACTTTGGGGCCAGTGACTTTGGAGGCTTTGCAAGTAGCCGAGCAACGGAAACTGTTGCCAGTTTTGTTTTTACTGCAGCCGAAGGAAGAAGGCAGAGGCCCGAAGCCGGCGCCTTCCTAAAATGCATGAATGCAGTCTGTTGGGCTGCCTGGCAGCTGTAGTTGCTGTTTTTAGTGTTGTTGGCCTGGTGCTGTGCTGGAGCACGATGGCAGTTTCGGGAGCATCTCCAGTGGTGCTCCGTGTCGTCCTTGTGAGTTGGAACCTGGCCTACAGTCTGACTGTTGCACGTCTGCAGAAGAAGGAAGATGCCATTGTGGAAATGTGGACTATTATTTGGAAGAGGAGCTCCACCTCAGCAGTGGTGGGAAGATGCCATCTTTGTTACTTTTCTGGGACTTAAAGAACTGGACATTGCTTTAAGTAAGATAAACAGCCATATGTTGACTTCAGTAATTCTTTGCTTTTCCCTGTTTGTTAAATAAATTCCATTGTTATGGTTCCCTAAGCCTGAGTAGTCTTGTAATTGTGCTCGTGTGTGCAGAACCAAGATAGTGACCGGTAAGCAATTGGAGCACTGCCTTTGGCAAGTTTGAAGCCCCATTTGCCCAGTATCAAAAACAGCAGCTGCTGTGGCCGAACAACCTGACTAATGGCACACTCAGGCAGCTCAGCGAGGTGCCCGGCTCTGGGTCTTTACCTTCCTTTCCAAGCTGAAACAGCAGCAAAGCTGGGAACAGTTTCAGTCACATGGCTACCTGCAAAGCCTCCAAACTTTTCTTCTCAGAGGTTGGCTGCTAGAAGCCTCTCCACATCCTTTAGAGGCCCACAACAGCCTTCTGGAAGATCTGCCTGGTGGGGGCAGAAATGGCCTACCCTGGAATTGCTGAAGATCTGAAAATTCTGAAATCCCAAGCACTCAAATCCCAAATGCTGAATCCCACAGGCTGCTTCTGCAGTCCCTTAAATTTCTTATCAGAATCTCCACCCCCACCAATGCTTTGTTAGCATTTCACCTGGGGCTATCCATCCTCACTGCCACCCACCTCCAGGAGCACCACCTGCTGGAGTCTTAGGCTTCAGTCACATTACAAAACCTTTTATAAGCTGAAATTTTCTTAAGCAAAGACACAATTACCATTAATTTACATGGAAAACATTTTAGTATTCCCAGAAATGGCCTATTAAGTCATAAAAATAACACATAAAACCTAAAATAACACTAACGTAGTAAAAACCGGAATGATCTGATAAACACACAGGCTATATTAAGGAGTTTGACAGTAACTCTTTCTTGTTGCTCAGGGTGGGAACTATCTCCCCCATGCTGCTGCAAAACAAATACTGAGTGTTATTTTTGCATTTTGACTTTTGTTATAAAAGGCATGTACCTTTTGTTGTTGAAGTGAAACTCTTCAGATTTATTTTGACTAGTGAAAAAGGTACAAATGTATGTCGTTTGTAAAAGCCCAGTGGTGTGATGTGAAATTTTGAAAAGTGGGGGATATTTGTACATAGGAATTCTTCATTATTTTCTTTTCTGGAGTGAATAGCCACAGTGTCCCCTCAGGGCCTTAATGAACTTTATCAAATTTTTCCTTGTCTCCCGACATTTGGGGCTCAGAAGTGGATACATACAGCCTTCCAGCAAAATGCCAGCCTAGACCAGGCTTTGTGAATATTAAAGTTTGTGGCATCCATTCTTTTCCACTTACTGTTAAGCAGAGACAGTATGGTTACAATTAAATTTAATGGACTTGATGCCTATTAAACATGAGTGAACTGTAAGAGGTCTGGAGCAAAGTGAATATTTGGGTAAGTACCCAGGAGTTTTGGCATCATTTAAAATCTTGTAGTAATCTAAAATGTGGGACCAAAAATATAATGCATAATGGTTTGGGAGGGATATTTATTGAACTTCCTATCACAAATTGATTTAGGGGAGAGGGACTTTCTCTTTGACACTTTTAATTCCAAATATTATTAGAAGTTAGGGAAAAAAGTAAAAAGCTTTTTCACATGTGACTCAGAATCCTAAAACTTAGTTAATATGAGACATATGAATTAATCAGAGTAGATGCCCCTGCTCTGATTAAGCCACAAAATTAGCTGCTCTATGGAATGCAAGAGTTAAGTCACCATCCCTGGTTATGGAGAAATCTATGTGAGACATTTACAATTTGACACATGTATATTGATAGTAAAACCAACAGCATGTGCCAAAAATATTAAATATATTCAATGTCAGTACAGAAATGTCTACCTCAAGACATATTTGGGGTTTAGGTTATAATGTTGCAAAATATAATGTATGGATGAAATGCTTGATGAAAGTAAGTGTTATTTTAGAAGGTAAAAACATAGTGCTTAAGAGTAGAGACTGCAATTACTATGGCTTGGGTACAAATCTCAGATGGTTGCTTACTCTCCTTGTTACCTGAGGGAATTTTAAGATTTTTTTTTTTTTTTTTTTGCATGCAAGAACAGGGGTCTAGGCCAGAGGTGAGGGTGGTGAGAGGATGGATTCACCAGAGACAGTGTGGGGAACAGAACAGATAGATCTACTGAAATACACTGCTGAGGGGAGCAGCACGCAAGACAGGAGAGGTCTGCTGCGCCATGTGGGAAGCTCCCTGGCTGGGGATCAAACTTATTCTCTAGTGACTAACATTAGCTTGATTGTGCTGTGACTTAACCCCTGCAGCACCAGGGAGGCCCAAACATCCTGTTTTTTCAACACCATATTTCATGAATATAAAACCATTCTCTTTAGAAAGAAAGCTATTATGAGTCCGCTGAATAAATAGATGTGAATTTTTGTGTATGAATAATAAAATACATGGAAAACACCATTGTCAGCTTTTCTTTGGATCGTAACTTAATGTTCAGTTTTAAATTTAAGATAGAGGGCCTCTCTGGTGGCCTAGGGGTTAAGTCTCAGTGCAATTAGCTGCTGTGGCCTGAGTGCAATCCCTGTCAGGGAGGAAACCCACATATGGTGCAGCAGACCTCTCCTATCTTGCCTGCTGATCCCCTTAGCAGTGTATCTCAGTATACCCACCTGTTCTTCTCCCCACTCTGTCTCTGGTGAATCCTCTCAGCCCCCTGCACCTCTGGCCTACACCTCAGTTCTTATATGCATAAACAAACAATTAAATAATAAATCTTTGAAAAAATAAGATAGAAACAATTACTAATAGTATTTTCTAGTTGCTTCCAATTGATAGTCCTATTCAAGATAAATAGCAAATTAGTGGTATTTGGTGACTTTTAGAAAAAAATATAGCCACGCTATATAAATGATTAAGAGTTCCTTTATTTTAGAATTGCTCAGGAGCAAGCTTTTAAACCTTGGGTTTTTTTTTTTTTACTCTTTTCCTAACATTTTCTAGTCATGACTTTGACCCAGAAAGTGTTATGACACTCTTCTAGTAACTCCAGACGCGATTTGGCAGCAGGATTTATCAGGGGCTTATACTGAAATGCCCTAGGGCCTAGGCAGGTGATGTAGATGAGGTCCTATGCCCCATATAAAGAACAAATTGTGATGGGGATCCTACTAAATGCAGTTTCCATTCCAGGTTTCAAATTAAACAGGTAGGAAAAACTACAAAGAAAGAGGTGGGGGGGAAACAACTGTGAGAGTATTACAGGGCAGGGAGAGGGGCAGCCCTCAGAACCCCCAAAACTGCCTGTTCTAAATAGGTTCTGCCATCCGCCACATCAGGACAAAAGATATAAGACCTTAAGTGGAAAAGAAACTTTAATACAATTAGTGTGATAATACAGAAAAGACAAAGAATGTATTTTCTAAACTAAGCACCCAAAGTTACCCATCACCTGTGGGCAAAAGTCCACCCACATCGGATTGGCCCAAGGCAAGACCCGAAAACCTGCCATGAGTTTAAAACACCTTTCTGCAGGAACCCATAGAAAAGGGTCACAAACTATCAGACAAGTCTGTGAGGAAAAGAGCGCCAGTGCAGCTTCCTCACATGTCTCTCTGCTCCTTGTGCTTCTTCCGGCCTCCATCTTGCTCCCTTTCTTCCTTTCTCGCCTCTCTGTCTTCTTATCTCTCCTGCTCAGCTCCCCCCTCCCTTGGGTAGGGCAGGGAACCTGGAACACTCCCCTTTCCTGAAGACCACCCTCTTACAAGAGGTGGGGATACCTAAATAGTAAGATTGTAGAGATGCTAGAAAATCTCTCTTTAAATTAGTTTCTATATAGCTGAAATGCATTCTGAAGTTGTTATTGCTATCACTATATTCTATTTTCCAGAATGCAAGTGCTTTGACCAGCTGTAACATATTGTCCCTGACCCTTAGAAAAATAGCTACCCAAAGCTCAGCGGAACCTGTGAAAAACCAAAGGAAGAGGAAGAGGAATGTCTTGGAGCAAATGAACCAGTTCTGAAGATTAGGGACCTCAGAATTCATCTCCTCCCCCACAGGCTGCTGCTGTCACTGCCTTCTCCACACTCTGGAGACTTTTGCCCATAAGGTGATAGGTAACTTTTAGATCTTCCATAATATTTTCAGGCCCCCTAACACATGTTGGGAAATGTTACCTCTGTATCTGTTAGTTTCTGTGCTCTGGGCAGAAGATTATCTTTGAATTTAATTCAATGACTTTGTGTCACAGAGTAATTTGATATTGTGACAATTATAGTGCTTAACAAAGCTATTTGTGAAATAAGCTGCTAAAATCTGCATCACCAAAGAGAGATAAACTGACAGTCTGGTTAGAATACAATTACAGTTTGACCTTGACAAAAATGCTGAGGAAAAAGCACTTTGTAAACTAAAACTAAAACTAAAAATCCCAGGAAACTAAAACTATGTTAAAAAAAAAAAAAAAAGCTAGGAAACTTGTCATCTTCTCATTTTTTTTATTCTTTAGAAGTTTTCCATTATTATGGGACAATTTTCAGAATCACACTGTTTTTACATATAAATACATAATGACCTGCTTGTGAAAATAGAACTGAATTCACAAAATGGAAGAATGAAAACAATAGTTATTTTTAGAATTCGATCTTTAGAATGGTTTACCTAGATGCAACATCATTTTATACTTTTTTCCTGTCTGAAAAAATTATTAGAAAACATACACAGAAATCTATATGCACAAATACATTACATTACATATGCATGTAAAAGTCATATGCCTAAATACATGTAAAAATATCATTTAGGCTACTAATCCATGTAATCAAATCCAACTCCCCAAGTGACCTGACAGAAAAACGTATTTTGGCATTAGCCAAAATATCTAGAAAAGCTTTTTAAATTGAGTTTTAAATGGAATAATGCTAGTAATAATTGTTTCTAAGATCCTTTGACTAGATCAAAAACTAATCACATTGTTTGAAAACTAATCAATGTCATTGATTCAAATGGTAATATTTAATAAATTATTTTTAATTCAGAAGAATATTTTTAAAAATAAGTAACACTTGTTGAATATTAATTGCTTAAAAACTAACTGTTCATTTGGGTAGAGTTTCTATGTCCATATTTATAATTCTTGAATACAAAGAGAAGTACTATAGCTAGATATAGAAAGTGAGATCCTTCTTTAACCACCCGAAAGTTAGTGACTAACTGAAATGTATCATCCAATTTGAAATCAACTTTTCAACTTTGACCTCAGCATTTCTTTTTTTTTTAAATGAAGATTTATTTATTTATGCATACAAGCTGGGGTGTAGGCCAGAGGTGTGGGCGGTGAGAGGATTTACCAGAGACAGAGCGGGGAGCAGAGCAGATAGACTGAAATACACTGTTGAGGTGAGCAGCAGGTGAGGCAGGAGAGGTCTGCTGCACCATGTAGGGCTCTCCCTGGCTGGGCATCGAACTCATGCTGCAGTGGCTCTGGGTAACTTCATAGTGCTGTGCTTTAACCTGTTGCACCACCAGAGAGGCCCTAACCTCAACATTTCTGATAATGGTATCCCCGTTTTTCTAATTGTCGACTCACACAACTTTGGAATCATCACTCACTCTTCTTTCTTTGCCTTGCCCCCATATCTTTCCATGCCATTTCTGTTGATTCTTTGTACAGGAATATTTTTATATTTTTATTTCTTCTGCTCAGGAAAAATACTTATTGCTTTATTCCAAAATCATAGCATAGCTTCCAAAATGGTTTTCCCTGACTTTAAAGGTGGTTTTTTTGTAGCACCAAATGCCCTGACCTTAGAATCAGTAAACATGGCATGATTGTGACTCTCTGAGTCCTGGTTTCCAAACCATGAAGCAAAGAGCATGATAACTCCATCACTGGCTGTGCTCTTAGAATCAAATAACTTGTTGTTTGCTAGCAACTTTATTGATGGTACATTTGTTCTTTCCCCTGTCTGGTTTCTGTGAGAGGCTTTGGTAGACTTAATAATGATTGACTGGGCTGATTTATATTTTATAATTGATTTGTTATGAGCTCTAATGTGTATCCTGTAATTTACCTGTCCTTGCTTTTAATTATCTCTGATAAGGAACATAAGGTCTGCTCATGAAGAACTCAGATATTTCATCCTAATCTGCACATCATTTCCATTTCCTACTTTAAATAAGTCAGCAATTTCCTCTGTAGTGAATGCTATCTTTATTACATAAATTGTTAATAATTGTATTAAAGCTGAGATTTAGTTTAAGGAAAGAAACAGAGGAAAGGAAAAAGACTGTGCTGTATTATAGTTAGCACTTCTGCTTTATGATTTCTTTTCTATTTCATTATTTTTCACTGAGGTCTCATAAAGCAGAATAGAGAAACCTTGTTCATTTGCCATCGGTACCTTCCTATTGAAAATAACTTCAGTATGTACAGGGATTTGAGATCATGCAGGACAGACTCAGACTGTACTTGCTTTCCAAAGCACCTCAGAATTATCCACTCTTCCTTCAGGAGTCCTAAGTGCTGCCCACTTGCTTCCAATGAGTGAAAAGTTTTCGAGAAATAATGCCAAAGACCAAGTCACTGTTACATTTTACTCAAATAAAACATCCTAAAGGACTAAGCTAAACTGGCTCATCTCAAATTCTACTGTCGGTTTTTTCACTTTAATAGCTCAGAATTCTTGCTTTGCTTAATGAATGAAAAGCACATTTTTGCTTACAGTCTTGGAGACTGTCAAAGATATTTTCATACCCTAGCTCTACAGGTCACTATTTCTGTTGGAAACCAGGCAAATGCCAGCAATACTGTTTGTATGGACAGTTAAAGTATAAATTACAGTGTAAGTATACATTAAAAGTATTTTTAAGTACATCTGGTTTATAAAAGATAAAAGAATACCTCTAAGCTAGATTATGCTAAGTGAAATAAGGCAGAAGGAGAAAGACAAATACACATAGTTTCACTTATGTACAGACTATAGAGAAACCAAAAAAAAAAGGGTGAGTTAATATCAACCCAATAACAGACTAGAAATCTGTTTGTAGGCTTAAAGCTACCAGAGGAGGAAAGGGGGGGGTGGAGAAAATAGCACGAAGGGCCCAGTGGACTGTGGTGGAAGACTTCAGGTGCCTTGGTGCTGGCTGGGTAACATGTATCTGAAGGGGTATGACCCCATACCTCTGAACACTGTTGTCAACAGTATTACCTCAATGAAATGAAAAAAAATCCTAAATTATAAATAAAATAAACAACCATGTATGCTCAAAGGTATATTTAAAGAGATTACTGGTAATGTATCTTACCTTTGATAGTTTTATAGTATGCAAAACTTGCCTATAATAGGCTTCTTTGTCAAATCTGTGAGATGAGAGATGAATATTATAAACTTCATTTTATATAAGAAGGGTGATAAGGAAGCTCCTTAAAATAAAGGAAGTTTATTAGCTGAAAGGGCTAAAATTTAAGCAGAAATTATCTATCCAAGATCAGTGTACTTTTTCATCATGTTAATAACATTTTTCTCTCTACAAATAAACAACATCATGCTGTTGCTATTTTATTTCTGTCTTTCTCATGAAATGAACTATAAGAAAGTTCCTTATTGTTAAGTTGGCCCAGTGGCATTCTACCCAATATGTCCTAGGATGTACCTCCTTTCTGTTCTAATGTAAGTGATTTTATTTTGGAATGGTGACTCTATACCTTTCTTCCTTTTCTTTGATAATTGGTTAGATGAGACTTTAGATTTGTTAATGCTATTTTTTTATTATATAACAAAATAAAAAATGACAATCAGAAAAATAAATCTAAATTTCCATTCTTGGAGTTAGGTCCTCTTATTTTATCTTTCTTTGCCTGTCTTTATAGCTACTCTGATTTGAAAAACAAAAATCATTATTCTGGCTGAAAACATTCATTGGAAGGCTGACAATTTATATTTGGATTCTTATTGACTGAAAACATAACTGACATGTATTCATCCCACACTACATTGGTTCCTTGCTATCTATGCTAATTCTTCTTACCCCTCTTAGACTCAGATCAAATCTCCCTCCCTCCATAAAACACCACCACCCAGGTGGAAGATTTTACTCCAGAAGAACAACTAAATCACTCTGGATCCTTTACACATTTTCTCGAACTAATTCTAGATGATTTTCTGTCACCTAGTAATGCCCTGAAATGGATTATAGAATTAATACATTTTGATATGAGGTAGGTCAGGAGGTCCTTTATGTATATCAGGGTTTAGCAGGGCTACAGAATAGGGCTGTGAGGATCTGGGAGAATAGGAGGAAACTTTAGAGTGGAAAGAAAATAGAAACCACTTAAAATTAATCTAAATATTTCACAAGGTTTGTCCTTGTTCTAACATTTCACAGTACTTAGAAATGCTGGTGAATATAATGCATTGGATCATCATGAGTTCTCATGTTAAATGTTTACAGGACTAATGTAAAATGGTCTTTGTATTGCAACATACAGAATAAATAATCGTTTCAGCAAGGATAAATTTTAGGGGTAGAGGACTTGAGCTGGTTGTTTCATTGTTTTAGTATAGACATGCTCTATGTTAAGCACCACAGGCAACTAATAACTGCAGATCCATAGACAATTTTGCATAATGGTGATGGAACTTCTTACCTTTCAGAGAACAATTTAAAGCCTACGCTTATTTTTTCCAATGACTCGTTTTATTTATTTGCTATCTTAAATTACTTGAGTCCAATGTAAAAGGTCAGTAAAATGGTAATGGTGGAAAACTGAATATACAATCAATTTGACTGTTTTCTGCAAGAATATAGGAGTTCAGGAGTTCAACTCAATATTATCAAATAGCTTCAGTCTCTATCCCACTAATGGCTATATACTTTCCTTCTATGTTAACTAGCTTATAACTAGCTTATAAGGCCTAGATAAATAGGAACTAGTCTTTCTTTTCATTTTCTTTAAATTGTAAAATAACTGTTTACCCAGTAATTCTCCTTAAGCTATTTCCTCTTCTTAGTAATAAGCTATTAGGGAAGAACTAGTAATCTCAGTCAATAACAAAATTGAAAGAGTTTATTACTGATCAAAAGCATTTTTTTTAAGATTTATTTATTTATACATGCAAGCTGGGGTACAGGCCAGAGACGTGGGGCAGTGAGAGGATTCAGCAGAGACAGAGTGGGGAGCAGAACAGGCAGATCAGAAGTACACTGCTGAGGGGAGCAGCAGGTGAGGCAGGAGAGGTCTGCCGCACCATGTGGGATTCTCCCAGCTGGGTATCGAACTCGCTGCCGACAGCTCCACAGCGCAGTGCTCAACCGCTGCGCCACCAGGGAGGCCCCCGATCAAAAGCATTTAAATTAAAAAATTTCACCTAAAATTCCATCTGACTGGTTTGCATGTAACATTTCTATGTAAGCAGAAATTAATGACTGCAAGGAAAATAATTTTAGAATGGACCTTGTACCTTATCCATCCCTTCACTTACTTCTTACACAAGGAAACCATGGAAACAACTTACTCTGGCCCCAGTGAATTATTCGCAAACATATCTATATATAGCTCCAATTACAGACTTCCAGCTGCTTTATTGCTTTCTGAGTGAGTCAGATAAGATTATGCTTTCTGTATTTCTGTTGTCTGGGTATTTATTAACATGTCTATCATTAGGGACATACTACATAAAATGAACTCATTGCAGCTATTAACTTCATTTCCTTATTTCTAACTTAGTTTGGCATTCCTGACAATTTTTCCAGACATAGCACAGTCCATTTCCTATTCTGAGTTTTTTTTCCTTTAAATATTACATTTTTCTATGCAACAACTGTTGTAGAATTTGGAATTGACCTCATGTTTTCAGAGCTATAGACCTTCATTTCACTTCACTGAAAAATCTGAAAGTCTTTCGCATCAAACTCCTATGAGAAAATAGTTTTCTTAGATATGAAATAAACTTAAAACTGACATAAAATAAATTGAGAAGAAATAGAAATATGATTTGCTATTTCACAAAGAAAATCTAAATCTAAGTAAGATTCCTTAGTCTGATATCTAGTGTCCTTGATAATTTGAGCCAAGTCAAATTCTCCAATTTTACTTTATTCCCAGGCCTGATCTGTATTTCCAATTAAACTCTTTACTTGTCTTCTAAACATTTCCACCTTGGATCTTTGAATATAATTTTTACCTACTTAGAATGTCTTCATTACTACTCCATTTTGCAAAACACTTGTATTTATAAAGATCCAAAGATCCTTTTCTTTTCTTTCAATTTTAGACATGGACATTTGTCATTCTCTTCTAGAATCTCAGAACTGAAACAAAAAGGAGGGTTTTTTGATAAGCAAAAGAAACATGAGTCAAATCGGTAAAACCATGACATTGATTCTATTTTGGTCTCACTCTTGTGCAGGATTATTCTCACCTGAAATTCCTTTGATGATTAGTCAGATTCTACTTGACCAGTTCTTGTGGATGATGTGTTTAACTCTCCTTGAAGCATCCATGGTTATGATTGGCAGCTCTAAAGTTAGAAAGTTCTTCTTCTTTGTATCTAGTTAAAATATCCTTCTTAAATTTTTCTGCTTTTATTCTTGGCTTTCCTTCTAAACTATCTCAGAAATAGTGTAATACTTCTTCCAGCTGAGAACCCTTCAAATATTTGGAGATGGATATAGTATTTGCATCCAATATTTTCCAATATTTTCTGTTACTGTTAGATTAAAAATTGTGAGGTGGTTTTCAAACATCTCATTATTCTGTTCCCTAGTGATAGATTTTTCAGCATAGTATGCAAAATTTATTCATTTAACTCATAGCTATTAAACATCTACTGTAAGCTAGGTAGTGTACTATGTGTGAGGATTCACAATAAAAGGTGATAACATTTGCGGTAGCAAAAATTTGATAATTTAGAAGCACGCATTGGGAACACTTAACCCCATCATTAAAGGTTACATGGTAAAAGGAAGTTTGGACTAACCTGAAGGAGAAGACAGGGATGTCTTTGCAAGACAGTGGGGGAAATAGGGACAAAGTCTCAAAAGTGGGACAAAGCATTGCAGATTCAAGGAATTGAGAAAAGCCCAGTATATTGCAGCATGGAGTGGCAGCAAGTGGGGGTAGAATTAGGCAGTTGGTTTCTTAAGGAATTCTAAAAACCACTAAATGGTTTCAAGCATGTGTGTCCACATGCTCAGGTTATATTCTAAAAATTCCCCTATGGCTACAGGTAAAGGATGCTTAGAAGGAAGAAAATCTGAATGCATTGAGAGTCAGCGGACTTGATTAATTGGATGACTGAAGAGATGGTGATAAAAAAGAAGTCTGAGTTAAGTCTAGGGTCTTTCCTAGGAAAGCAGACCACATTTGGGTCGAAGTAGGGGAACGGCAATGAGTTCAGAATGCAACACATTACTGTAGATATGGTGAGTAAAATAGAGAGCTCTCATTATAATTCCATGTGAAATATTCATAACATCCTGGAAGTAATGCCTCAGTAATGGAGCCACTGGTATTAAAAACCAATTTACTAGAGCCTTTTAAGAATAAGCACATGTGATTATAAAACAGGAGAGTTTACCTAGTAATTATTACCTTAATAATGTTGGCAATATATCTACTCTAAGCTCAGTATAGCTGCTGAAAAAACAATTATTACTCTTAATCATTAAAGAACTCCTATTAGACACAGACGTCATTAGCCAAGCAATTAAGATTCGCTACTCGCATCTGCTGACCTTCTGAGTCACTAACATGCTGTCTGTTAAGCTGGGCATGGGTGTTACTCTACCTGTGACAGCCTTTCCATATGCACAGAATTAAAGGAATAACTAATCCTAAATTGATGACTTCAGTTCAATACATCTTTTAAATTCAAAGTCCAATTGGAACACAATTTTTTATTCTTCTTTAATTAGTTTTATATCCGTTTCATTTTCAGTGTTTAATGAAGTGAGCATGTGTGGCTGAACAAGTTATTTATGTACAGATCTTGGAAGTTTTGAATCTTTGTAAAGTCAGAAGCAAGCACACTGTTTCAATATACAACTAAAGGAATTAGTTATATCCTAAGTAAAATATTTATTTTCTGTCATTTCTTTTATAATGCCTTTACTTTTAGGTTTCACATAAATGCCTGACTACTATATGCTCTATTACTTCTTGTTTTCAGTCTCTTTCATCTTTAACTTAGAAAAACTGTATTTCTGGAAGCGTGATATAATCAAAACATGTAACCTTTGGAACAAGAAAGACCCAGACCTGATTTCCAACTCTGCCACTTTGTAGTTCTTTGACTTTAAACAAGTCACCCAACCTCTTTGAGCTTCTGTTTTCTCACACATAAAATGCAGCTAATGATATTTACCTCATGGGGTTGTTCTGAAGATGAAAGTAATGAATGAAAATGTTTGGCATTATAGCATCACAGTGTTAAAGCCAGAGCAGTAAAATATTATTATTTTGGAAAGTATTGAAACAAAGAATATGTGCTCTTTCCTTCCCTCAACTGGAAATCTTGCCAAGTTGGTCGTTGCACTTTTGGGTTATGTGTAATTGTCATTATGATTTGGATCAAGTATATACGAAGGCCACCGGTTGAAAATAAAGAACTGGCAACGTAAAAGTCATTGAAAGGGAATTTGGACTAATTGCTGTTATCACTGCCTAGGATTTACTAAAGAAAACAAAAACTCAATGATACTTGTCAGTAGGGCTTTGGCTATGAGAGATCAAGGACATTTGATCTTAACTTGTGAAGATTTCTAAAAAATATTGCCTTTTAATTTCTTAGTCAGAAAATAAGGATTATGTAAGTGAGGCCAAAAGTGAATCTTAAAGTTAATCAAAGCTGCACAGATGGTCTAGAGTGTTGATGGAATGAGTAGATTACTTTAAAATGTGGTATTTTATCCATTTTGTCTATATTTGTTGGTGACACTCATTGGTTCTCATGACTGAAAGATAAATGTTACTGTTAAATATGGTTATAATTTTGAAGAAAAGTGCATAGACTCATTTAAAAATTGTCTCAAAATTTTCCTGACATTTTTTTCTGTCTAATCTTTAGTTAACAGTGATTTTAAGTTTAAAGCAGTTTCCTCTTGTAAGACAGATGTGTTGAAACACGCATGTGATTGAAGCCAGGTTCCATTGTGAGTTAAACACAAAGATGTTGAAGTCCAACCTTACACATGCAATTATTGAAATATTTAAGCAATTATTAAAATATTTGAGTTATTACAAATAAAGCCAGAAGCTTAAAGTCTTGAGCGATGATCAAAGTGAAAACCACAAAGTGAAGAAACATTAAAATATCAGGATTTAAACTATGTAACCTGGTTCTCACTGTCACTTGTGGTTTTCAGACTCATCATATTAGTCTTCAAAATGAGTATGTAGGGTAGGAATTTCCTTGTTTAAAAAGAATACTGGTTAGGCTATTACCTATATTATCATATTTCTTTATAGAGGTTGTTTGCTTTTTGTTAACTTATTTATGCAGTAGAAGCATAGCAATAATGAAAAACTTTTTAAAAAGTAATAGCTTGTGTCCTAGGAGTCAGGAAATCTGGATTTTTATTTTAAGTCTGCCATGATCTGGCTACATGAAAGGATTAATCACCTCATGTTTTTGAATGCCATTATCTGAATCTCTGAAGTAGGAAGATTTGATGAGAGGACATGCAGTCCTTTCCTTGTATTGAAATGTAACAATTATATAATTATTGTGGGAAAATACATACACACACAGTCTATCTACATAGATATTTTAACACATGCATAACTAATTGCTCATGATGTTCCATCATTCTATGATTACATAGTATGGTTTGTTTTTGTTAGAAAATAGCAATATTAATATCAATACTACTGTTTCCATTCAAATCTAAGTGTTATAATATCCAATTGAAATTCAACTTTAAGTTTCATAGGAGAGATCTACTTGAACATAGATTCCCAAATCTGCCTTGTACATAATGTCTTGTATGGAGCTTTATACTTTTGAAAATGGTGACATTGTGAGTCATATTATGGTGAAATAAAATAAAACTAGATGATAGGGGCTTTTGTCTTGACTTTCACTACCAATCAACCTAGATAAAGTACTCTGTATTACTCTTTCTAGAAGCATTATTTCCCCATTAGTCAATAAAGGCATAGTGCTTGGGGATTATAATTTCACCTGGCCTGATTGAAAATGTGGAATCTAAAGATTTTAAGTGTATTAAGTGTATTTAAAACTACTTCAAAGTATAAATCACTGTTTACATAAATGTGTATAACGTTCACTGTTAAGTAGTTATTTGTAATTTGAAGAATATAATTTATAAACAAACTGTATTTAATGTGGGCTATGGTAGGTCTCTCCAAGTCACAGCCTGTGCCTTTGGTAAAAAGCATATTGATCTAGAGAGAGTCTCAATGGTCACTCAAAGGATACTCTTATCCATAACATTCTACAATTCTGTTCACTGCTTTTTTAATGCTTTTGTTATAATTTTTGATGGTTTCAAATAGAAGAAAACTTAGAAAATATGCTTTCTTGATAACTTGATCAAAGCAAAAGGGCTTTGGAATAAGATAGAGATGGGTTTATACTTTAGTTTTACAACTTTACAGTTAAGGGATCCTGTAAAGTGATGTAATTTTCTTGAAACCCACTTTCTTCATCTGAAAAAGAGCACAGCGGGCCTCCCTGGTGGCTCAGCGGTTAAGCGCTGTGCTGTGGAGCTATCAGCAGCGGAGATGCGAGTTCGATGCCCGGCAGGGGAGAATCCCACATGGTGGGGCAGACCTCTCCTGCCTCGCCCGCTGCTCCCCTCAGCAGTGCATTTCTGATCTGCCTGTTCTGCTCCCTGTTCTGTCTCTGGTGAACCCTCTCGCCACCCCATGCCTCTGGTCTGTACCCCAACTTGTATGTATAAATAATAAAAAAAAAAAATCTAAAAAAAAATCTGAAAAAGAGCACAGGGATGTTCACCTCAAGATAAATATTAATCAAGGGTTAAAAAAGAAACAATAGTTACTGGCACATGGTAATTCTTAATTACCATTCTTAGTAAAATGTTTTCAGTTAAAAATAAAAGTTGATTGATTTGGCATTTCATAGACATAAGTATGTATATATTTGAAAGAGAAACTGATTTCTTTATTGCTAAAATATGTTAACATTTCAACTTCTTCAAACCACAGCCATCATTTAGACAGACTAAGTATTTAATTTTGTCTTATTTCTCATAACTGACTATAAATGTGTGCGTTCATTATTACATGGTCAATTGCACTTATCCTTCTATTAACTACTTGAAAGTGGTTAAACATCTGTTTCATTTTTATGTCACTCTTATAGGGTAGGCTTTAAAATATTAAGTTTGTGTGATTCATAGCCAAATTTCCAATTACAGTTTTTTAAAGTTTTAATCTCACTTTTATCCGGTGTCCAAAAGGAAACTTTCCTTGTCATCACAAATACGTGATAGTATATGGTTTAATCCATTTCTGAAGAGGTTTCACTATCTTTGAAGTCTTTGCCAAATACTTGATAGGCCAACAGGTTTTATAAGATTCCACTAAAGACCTCTCTGGTGGCGCAAGGGGTTAAGTCTCAGCCTATGAAGCTATCCACAGCCAATGCAGTACGAGTTCAATCCCCAGCTGGGGAGATTCCCATGTGGCGCAGCAGACCTCTCCTGTCTCGCTGGCTGCTCCCCTCTGCAGTGTATTTAAGTCAGTCTGCCTGTTTTGCTCCCCACTTTGTCTCTGGTGAATCTTTTCACCTCTCCCACACACACCTCTGGCCTACACCCCAGCTCTTATATGCATAAATAAATAAATCCTTAATTAAAAAAAAAGATTCCACTAAAGGTAGATGCTACAATTGAATCAACTACATTTTCAAGATATTAATCTATTAATTCATTAATTTAGTGTTAATATAACCAACTAAGGAAAAAGTGATTATTTCTGGAAATACACCACAATTATATGTATATATATATGAACATACATAAATATATGGATATGCACATATATAAATACTTAAGTATTTGTATATGTATACACATGTCAATGTGCATATGCATACATACGCATATATGTACATTGACATATGCATATGTACATATGTAAATGTATGTATATGTATATGTATGTTTATGTATATGTACATATGTATATGTATATACATATGTATATGTTTATACATATACATGTTTATACATGTATATGTGTATACATATGTATATGTTCATGTATATGTACATATGTAAATATATGCAATAAAGATATTTCAATCCATTTTGGAGTTACTAGTTTATGTTTTGTGGCAATACAATTAATGGAATTCTATTGTAGGTCTGTTTCCAATTTTCTATTGTGCTTAACACTTTGTGTGCCTGTGCCCTTTAAATTTACCAGCCCTTGGGGCCGGCCACTTTCTGTGCCACCACATGAATGGTATAAGCATTCAATAAAGCACACACAACTCCTGAGCTACTGGATATTAAAAAACCTGTAATATCTCTCATAAAACACCTTACCCTTTCACCAAAACAACGTGTAAAGCTTCTAGACTGAGTACGATCAAAGAAATAGCTCCTAATACTTCCAAATAAATCCACCATGGTGTGAAAACCGGCAACTAGATGAACACGTATTAATACATGAGCAGCCACCTGATACTGGTGACAAAAAAACACGTACTAATACGTGAGCGGACCACAAAATGTTAACAGATTGATCAGCCTTTCTAAGCTTTAGGTTCTCTCATATATAAAGTGGAGTGCCTATCTATTCTCCTTGACAAGATAAGACCAGTGCTTAGGTTAAGATTAAGTTCAAATCAAGGTCTGGCTAGGACTGAGATGCAAGGCAAACGTTAGGAAGATAATGGAACTTTGCTCAACAGAGTAGATCTGAGTGGAGGTGTCCAGAAGACTGGGGAAGACTCCTAAAGTGGAAATTGCTTTATTGCTTTATTGGAGCACAACTTGGTAAATGCCCTGCTTAGCTATTGGTGGAAATAAACAAAACATAAAGGACAGTTACATCATTGTCGAAATTCTTAAAATCTCAGAACTGTGCCAAACTATTCTGGAATCTTTGACAGATTATCTATGCTGTGTTCTCTTCATCTTTGCACCAGTCTGTTTCACAGAGTCTAGCACTGCTCATGCACATTAGAATGTTAACATTTAAAGACTATAGAGTTGAATTTAAATATTTTTTATTCACTCAATTCAATAAATTAGTAGGCATTGTATAAATAAATAAATCTTTAAAAAGATTAGTAGGCATTGAACTGACACCACATGTTCTAGCTAGTTGGAGAAACAAGTTGAAGAAAGGAAAGTCATAATTCTTTAAGTATACATATTCTAGTGGGAACGAAGGTGGAAGATATTTTTGATCTCCAAGTTCTTATCTGGAACATGAAACTTCCTGTGAATTTGTGACCTATTAAATACAAGAAATAAGTTAAAGTGAATGTCCTGTGCTATGTTCGGCAAAATATATTCATTCTTCGTGTTTTTACTACAGATCACATGACAAAATGCTTATACACAAAAATTCAACTTCAAAAATAAAACAAAATAATAGACTATATTTAAAAATGAGATGCTTTAAAAGTCTAAAGCTTATCATCATTCACATTGCTTCAAGTTTCCTAGGTCTTGCCAATCTACAGATACAGATGTGATCTTACAGTAATTCCTGAAGTTCGCTTGTGTGGTAGCCATTACCTTATAAAGTAGGCTCTCTAGCCCTGTGCAAAATGTTTTCACTAATTAAATATTTTCTTGAATCCACTGGGTGAAATCACACGTGTTCCACTTCTTAATAGTTTGGCCCCCAGTGAGCACAGCTGCTATTATTTTAAGGTGATTCCACCATTGGCCAGTTTGTAGCCACCCTTAGCCCTGAGTCCCCAGATGATTTCAGTGGCACCATGCTCTGCTTGGTCAAAATTATTTTCTCTTCTAGGTATTAATCCTATTAGTGGGACTCCAGAAACACTGGAAAGGTTTATTGCAGAATATGGTAAAGCATCTGTTTTAGGTTTTACTTATAGCTCCTTTCCCCATTTTTGGATGAGTAGATGAGTTCAGAGACTTTCAGTAAAGTGTCTAATACCTTAAAAGAAATCAGGGGCAGAACTGGGATTCAAACTCAGGCCTACCCGACTGTAATTCCAGTGCTCTTAACCACAGGTTTTAATAATTGTGAACATCATGCAGTCATAAGACAGCCTTGAAATAAGTTCTAGGGACCATATTTAGAGGTCATCAAATCAGTAAATATAAACAGAAATCCCTACAGCTAACTTAGTAACTAATTTATTGATGTTTTCTTCAAAGTAAGCAGTAACATCTGGATAGATCTCTGTCACAGCAGTTCAAAAATATCAGATATATTAAATAATTGAAATGCATAAGAAATCAGTTCCCTGAAATATGAGCATGTTGAAACTAGTTTGACATTTAATATTGATGACTCATTAAAAACATAATTAATTCTCAGATTAGAGAATGAGATTACAGACAACTGAAGGAAGGAAGTAACGCTTAAAAGGACTAAAATAATATGTATTTCAACTATAGTAGCAGTATTTTGATTTTTGATTTGGTAAGTTGTTTCACCTTAAATATAAAAATTCATTGCTTTATAGGAATATGATGTAAGAAAATTATGTGTCTTAATTTCCATGTTATCATTGCATAGAGTTAGAGGAAAGAAGAGCAATACCCTTGGTAATAAATAGTACTAGACATTTCACATGAATTTTGGAGATAAAGAATGAGTAAGGCTATACAACCTTTACTTCTATCTCAGTGTTTTTCTTGACCATGAAGGATCTAAGGATATAGGTTAATGTTTGAAGAAAACTAAAGATCCGTAGTCTCCTGAACACTATTTTGCATCTATTTTCCCTGACAGCCTGGGAAGAAATCACAATTCTTCCTATCATGTAGTTTCTCCTCTTATTCTTGGACTCTTTTCTCCTCTTCCTTTGAGAGTTCTTAATCCCCATCCTCTCTGGTCTCCCTATCCTCTGCCTTTCTTCTGCCTTGTAACATGATTAGGAGCCTGTATCCCAAGAAAAGAAAACTTGTCTTGACTGCTGGCAACCCCTTCTAAATGCTACTTGATTTCTCTCTGGCTGTTTATGACTCAACTTTTCAAAGGTTAGTCTGCTCTTGTTTTTAGATTTCCATTTGTCACTCAACCCTGTTCAATGAGGCTCTTACTAAATCTCCCTCAAAAGTTACTTGAGCCAAACACATTGCCTTTGTTCTGTGATAGTCTTTCTTAATCTCTCAGCTGCTTTTGAAACTGTAAACAATTATCTTCATGAATGTTTCTTTCCTTGTCTGCTTTTGTAATTCTGTGCCCTGCTCTTCGCTCATAGAAGAATGTCATCTCTTTCCCAGTATTTTTAAAAGATTGATTGATTGATCAATTGCATAGAAGAACTGGGGTATAGGCCACAGGTGCAGGGGTTGAAAGGATTCACTAGAGACGGAGTGGGGAGCAGAACAGGTAGATCTACTGAAATGCACTGCTAAGGGGAGCAGCGGGAGAGACAGGCGATCTGCTGTGCCATATTTGGATTAGCTCCCTTACTCGGGATTGAACTCAGGATATAGATGTGATAGCTCTGAGACTTAACCCCTAGGCCACCAGGGAGGCCCTCTTTCTCAGTATTTTTGAAAGGTTCCCCCTCCCCAACCCCACCATTCAACAAATGGTGGTTTTTCAGTACTCAGATGTTTATTCTTTTCTCTGCTTCAGAATTAGTGTCACAAATTATGTCAACTTTCTATAGTTCACCCATTGTACTTCATATCCCTTTGGTATTTATCAACTTAAATAACAATTACTACCTTTTATGTTGTAGTACAAACAGCTGTATTTGGCTTTACATTCACTAAGCTCACAATAGTTCCCCAAGATAGTTTAATGTCTGATTTGTAGATTAATATACTGAAGTTCAGACAGGATAGTCTAGGGTATGGAAATTGAGTTTAGAATGTTCTGATTCCCTGTCTTACACTACTCTTACTTTATTGCCAAGATGCTTTTTTTTTTAAATGCATTTGCACACAAATCATGTCTATATACTCTATCTTATTTGCTTCTTTGAACAGTGCTAACAGATAAGCTAATCATGTGTTCTTACAATTTCTGTTTTAATGATAAGGAAACCTGTTCTTGGAGACCTTATGATTTTCCTTAAGAAATAAAAGGATTCCTCCTTAAAGCCAAGTGTTCTGATTGCAAATCACTCTTTCCCCTATTTATCATTTGGGTACTTAGATATCTTCTTTTATAATTTTCCACAAGTTGTTTCATGAAAGATATCTTCTTTTATAATTTTCCACAAGTTGTTTCATGAAGTTTTGCTGTGTCACCATAAACTGGTTTATTAGATGAGATTGTTCTGAATATAAGAGAGCTAATCAATTCTTGTTGACAATATACCACTTAAAAATAATTTTAGGATTGAGAATTCTAGGCATATATTAAATTTAAAGTTTTGTAAAAGGGAATTTATAATTTGAATTGTTTTTGTTACCTCTAAAAATTATCTGGGTTATTTCTGGCTAAGAAATATGCCTGAATTTGAATGGTGTGCCAAAACTCGTAATTTGTTTTAAAATACATTTTAAAAGTATTTTTAAAAAGCAACCTCTGAGTACATTTAAATCACACACATAATAGAACTGTATATTTATTTTGACTATTTTCTGACAGTGGCAGCAAAGATTTTGTTCTGTGCTAATAAGATCAGTACAATCTCATAATTTCCCAGAGAAAGTCAAGTGACTTATGAAAAGAACACAGTAGAAATTAGCAGTGGACTTAGAAAAAAACAAATGAAAATCTAAAAAATGCTAAAGAGACTCTTTTAATCATCTAAAATATGTATAATTTATAATAGAGAAGCAAAGTACATAGTTTTGATGCAGACATACCAATAGTTGGGTTGAAATTATAAGGTCACATATTTTAGTATAACTTATAACATTACATTATAACAATAAAAATCTCCACAGTGGGGAAGAAACTGGAATGTAAATAAATCTTCTGTTACTCAAGCAGAATCATATGATCATCTCTCAGATATGGGGTGAAAAGAGTCTTCCATTTTTTTAGCAGGGAGGAGGGAGTAGACTTAAGAAATTGCTTATAACTGTAAGACTCTATTAATGTGCACAAGGGATCTAATTGAATGACGGTTTATAATTTTCCTAAGATTTTGGAATTTCTAATATAGGAAAGCAGATGTTAGACATTTCTCTTTTGTTTTTAAAAACTTGTCCTGGAAATAACATTTAGGCTGAAGAGAGCTAATGATATAAAAGGAAGTCAGATAAAGGGGGCAATTAGAAAATTCTAGGAAGCATCAAGGAGATATTTACCCTATCCCAGAAAAAACAAGAAGCAGTCATTGCAAACAAATGGCCAGTACTTTAGATATCAGAGTTATTCACCTGGTGCATTGTATGTGATCAACAATTATCTATAAATGAACCAGAAATAACAAGAGGAAGAGAGACCACAGTGAAAAGCCATAAATTAATATGGGTCACTGACTCTGCAATGGGTTGTCAATGATTAACTTGCAAGTAGATGTTTTTTTTCAGTCTTGATCTAAATTATTTTCTTTAAAAAAAAAAAGATTTCATTATTATTTATTTATGCATACAAGAACTGGGGTGTAGGCCAGATGTGTGGGGGGGGCGGTGAGATAATTCACCAGAGACAGAGTGGGGAACAGAACAGGTGGATCTACTGAAATACACTGCTGAGGGGAGCAGTGGCAAGACAGGAGAAGTCTGCTGCGCCATGTGGGTTAGCTCCCTGGCTGGGGATTGAACGCACGCTGCAGTGGCTGCCAATAGCTTGATAGTGCTGAGACTTTACCCCTGTGCCACCTGGGAGGCCCTGAATTATATGTTTTTTAAAAAGAAATGTTAGATAGAATTAGTAGCCAGTGTTTAGTTAATTTATGCTATTATCCAAATGAAACAAATAAATAAAGAAACATCTCCCCCCTTCCCACATGTTATGGGAAACAAATTGTTGAAAAAATTTTGCTTAAGACAATCTTCACACTCAAGTCAATTTTTATTTTCACTTAAATTTCAAAGGTATTTACTGAACATCTGGTGACTAGTGTAATAGACTCTGCGAGGAAAGCAAGGATAAAGAAAGCATAGCTCCTAAACCTGGATAAAGAAAATTTAATAAAGCTGTGTTATAGATTCTCCCTCCTTAATTCTTTGTAAAATGTTTTAAATTTAAATCAACAAGAAAATAAGATGAGAATCAGCAGAAACAAAAAGAGTAACAGTAAAAATTATGTCATGAATTTTAAGACGTGACTATCAAGGGAAGATATAAATCATTCTATCTCAACTCAGAGCAGTTTCCTACTTCTCCTCCATACCAGCCCCATATCTAGTACAATATATACTGTGGCTTTTTGTTTAATACATCTAATTTGGAGATACATCTATTTGGGGATGTCCAATAAAAATCTAGGGGAAGAAAATAAAACCCTGTAAAGTAGAAACTGTCATTTACTGGTATAAAATCTCAGGATCTGAGTAGAAGCTCAAACACCATTAAAGACAATCATTTCTAGTCTTTCATATTTAATGGGAAGACTAGAGCAATGCACATTGATAACTGGTAGAGTGGACCATAATGTAGAGAATCAATAAGATGTTGAAGAAATAGCAGAATTTAGACTAATGGAGTTTTCCTTTCCCTTACCTCTTGTATTAAATCCTTGGGTTATGCACAAGCAGACATAAAATTACTCAGTCCTCCATTGTAACTTGAAAAGGTAAATTAGTCAAATATAAAGTGGCACATATCAAGAAGAATGATCCACAACTTATCAAATAAAAAAAACAATAGAATGGCAATCTTTTTTTGAATTACATTGTTTTTATTTATATATTTTTTATTTATATTTTTTACATTATTGTGTATTCCCTGTGTGTTACCCACCACCATTTCACCCATAAACAGTCACCATAGTCCCTTGTGCTCTTTTCTCCCCCGTTTTGAACCATTTTCCTCCCCCTTCCTCTCTGAATGTCTCTCATTTAGAATGGTAATCTTAACACAAACTAAAAATATAAAAACTACAGTGTAACTTGCTAAATAAAGATGAGAAAGTCAGAAGAACATCTGCAAGGAAGAGAAGAAAATTTACTCATTAGTGCTTAATGATACAAAAATAATTATCATAATTCCAAAGCTAAAACACGAGACGTAAGGGGAGAGAATTAAATAAAAGGAAAACTGTAGATCAAAATGACACTATTATCGAATCAGTAATATGTTAGCAGAGATAGCTAAAGACTTGCTGCATTTATTTAGACACAATTTATATTATGACTGTTTCATTCCTTATTTTCCTTGTCAAATAATTAGATTTCAATCTCACTGCAAATTAACCACCAATACAATTTGTTAGCCATTCATTGTCATTGTCTGGCCAGATCTGGTAAAATGCTCTCCCAGGAACTTTACTCTTTATAAATTGTGATGTGTAATTTTTACTATGAGGGCTAAATATACTAAGATGTTTTGTTAAAAACAAAAAATGTTGGGTGTCCACTTAAGAAGTTCATATGGATATTATTATACAGTTGTCCAAGTCCATAGAGAGTACATCAGTGATGGACATGGGTGACTAGATTGTGTGAATATGGTTTATCCTTCATTAAAAAAAAAATGTACCGTTCTAGTGGGTGATGTTGATAATGGGGCAGACTATGAGGAGAAGAGGTATAGGGGGAATGCCTCTAACTTTCTCTTAATTATGTGGAAAATCTAATGTAGCACTAAAAAAATTAAGTCTTGAAAAAAATAAAAGAATTGTGCCCAATCTTGAACTGGCAATCTTGTTGGAAAAAGTTGGAAATTTTGGTGCCCTTTTGTTGGGAAGTCCCTGTGTCAGCTTTAAGTTTGAGATTTGTTTTGCTTTGGTAGAAGGCCAGTTGATCTTATTCACATTTAAAATTGCTACAGTGATGCAACACATCAGCATATCACAGTAGATAAACATAAAAAATGGTCTGAAATTTTTCATTGTTCAGCCATATGCCCAGGGGGATATCCCTCTCCACTGAACTAATGCAATCTGATGAGAAGATAATCTGTTGGGTTTTTCGGAGCTGAACATCAGCTACCCACTTGTTTCCAGACATTCTTATGATTAACTACTTTATCTCTTTCAAGTCCTTGCTAGAATGTCAGTCTCTCGATCAGACCATTTAATTATTTTTTAAATTTTTTAAAAAGATTTATTTATTTTATGCATTTAAGCTGGGGTGTAGGTCAGAGGCGTGGGGTGATGAGAGGATTCACCAGAGACAGAGTGGGGAGCAGAACAGGAAGATCAACTGAAGTACACTGGTGAGGGGAGCAGTGGGTGAGGCCGGAGAGGTCTGCTGCACCATGTGGGACTCTGCCTGGCTGGGTATCGAACTTGTGCTGCATTGGGTGCAGATAGCTTCATAGGGCTGTGCTTACCCCTTTGCGCCACCAGGGAGGCCCCTTGATGAGACTGTTTTAGATTTGCAAATCCATTACCTTATTTTTCTTTCATCCATAATGTTTATTACATCTATATACTATATGATTAACTTATTGTACTTACTGTATACATTGTCTCTACTACTGGGGGTGAGAGGTAGGGGAGCTGCTGGGAGGCAATATCTGTCAGTTTTTTGTTGATATTTCTCAAGGCCTAGAAAAATTTTTGAAATATAGCAAGCCCACCAAACATCTAATATTTTTATTAGAATGTATGCTTTTCTCTCATTTCCTTTGACCCTTTGTATACATCATTCTCCATATGTTTATTCATCATTTTGTATATATATATATATTCATTAGTTTATTCTTTCAGTGAAACACTTTTGAGTACCTATTATGTCTCAAAAACTGTCCTACTTGAGAAGATATACTCTCTTACAGAGAGTGATCTGTTTAGGAGAAATATTAAATAGATATTGAATAAATCAGTATGCTAAAGATTGATTTATGATAATTATGATAATGCTATAAAGGAAGATTAAAAGGTACTATTAGAGTACATAACAAAATATAGATGTAGCCTCGTCTGGGAAATCAAAGTAGAGTTCTTCGTGGAATTAATATTTGAAGTGTAAAATCAGAGCAAGATAGAGCATAACATTTTTAAGTTGAAAGAACAACTTGTGCAAAACACCCTGGTTAGCAAACAGATTATTACTACTGAAGAAATAAAAGTAAGCCATTAGGATTGGGAAGAAGAGATTGTTCAGGGAAGTACCCTGAGATGAAGAATTTACCATATTACATGGACACTGTTTTTCATAAATTGCCTATGTGCTTCTGAGGGCAAGACTGGTCTGATTGATCTTTAATTATTCATATCTATTAGAGTTCTTTCATTGTAAGCAAAAAAAAAAAAAACAAGTCTGGTAAATTTAAATACAGTATTTAAATTGGGAGGATAGAAATATGTCACAGAAATGATGGGAATGCCAATGAATGGACAGTATTCAAATAGATCCTGGGATCTAGGAGGCAAATTGCAATTTCCACATTTATACAAAAAGAAGAAATATGACTACTCAAAATTTATTAAGTTGCATTGGAAAAGAAAATGTGGTGCGAGGACAACAGAATCAACAAATGCTCTCACTTTCCATGGTCCTTAGCACACATCAGGAAAGCAATGAAAATTTGTTGGATTGAACTGCACTACCTCTCATGGTCCCTTACTTACCTTAAACATAGTAATTATTGCACTGCATTGTCACTTTTTCTTGTTTCGTATGTGTTTTCTTGAGAGAAAGGACTGTTTATCATCTCATTTTGTATTCCCAGTGCCTGCACCTAACTGTTGCTCAATAAAAACTTGGAAAGAAATGAGAAGCGACTGTATGCTCATGTACCCATTTGTGATATTGCTTAGCAGTCTGAGAATTTGGCTCTTCAGCACTATATCATGTGTTTTTTTTCCAGCCCCAGCAGGAAGCAGAATATCCAATTCAGAGAGAAAGTTTTTTTGCCTGAGTGATTGAATGAATGAATGAATGAAGAAATGGTTGTTATTATACACAGTTGAGTTTAAAATCAAATGCCTCAGCAAGTATTTTCATAATAACTCATCAGATTTTAATACTTGCACAACTCTTTGAGAATATGCCTTTAACTAGTCATGTAAATGCCTTAGTTAAAAGAAAATTGCCATGAGGAATTATATATAATTTTTTCTGTGTAGAGTTCACTTCTTGGCATTCTTATTGCCAAATTTAAATGCCTTAAGGAGGAAAAATGAACTTGATTTGTTTCTGACTAATCCTATAATAGTTCTACTATAGAGACCTCAGCAGAACTCACTCATTTCATTGTGCTTTTAAACACATCATTTTTGCTTATTCATAATTAAGGAGTATGACTAAGTGGTGGAAGGAAACAGATTTTCCTAACAAGTCCTTCAAGGAAAGAGTTATAAGAGTGGAACCAGTCCAAATGTGTTTTAAATTTATTTAGTAGCCCCCTTACCTCTTAAAATCTCTGAAATTCTAGACAATTTCTCCTAAGAACTCAATTACTCAGATCTGATTTTAAATCCCAATTTTATCATTCACTATTTGATTTGTCTCTTTTATTGTGTGTGAATTGAGGACAATTAAAAAAGGTATTGTTGAAAAGATTAAATAGGATAACACATGTTAAAATGTTTATCTCAGTTTTGATACAAAGTAAGGACTCAGTCGCTATTGGATGTTACTATTTATTGCCTATTCCATATTAATATTTAAAATTCAAAAACATTTTAAACATAAAATTCCTACAGGCATATTAATATTCAATTCTGTCTCTCAATACAAATATAAGCTTTAGTATTGGGGCAGTTGTAATTATCAGCTAGGACACAGCTATCTAGAAGATGGTCCCGAAGATATTTCTATACATTCCACTATCAACATTTCTTAATTCTAATTATTAAGAATAGGTGCAATGTAATAATTATTACTTACATTGCCTGACAAATTTTTGGCATGATGTATATTATTAAACAACTTTTTCAAAAAGATTATAGTTGTGTGTTTGTATATCTATCTATCTATCTATCTATCTATCTATCTATCTATCTATCTATCTATCTATCTATCTATTTATCTATCCATTAAATGACCCATTTGTTAAGTATTTGCAATTAAGTTGCATTTTCAAGGTAAAGTCACTAGACACCTCTAATGTTTAAATAAGAATAAAGTCTTACATGTATTTTCAGTAACAACACAAAGATAAAAAAGGAAGCCTACAGCAACATATGAATTTCAAAGAGCTGCGTGGATTTTTAAGAGTTATGTCAAAGAATCACAACACCAGAACATACATATAAAATAGCTTTTAGATTCTTTAAGAATAAGGAAAACAAGAACATTCCCAATTGTTTTGTTATGATAATGTAATCTTAGCTTAAAGACAAGAGAAAACAAACAAAAAACCTTTAACTTTTATATAGCATTTATTTTTGCTGCAAGGAAAATTCTCCATGTCTGATGTACTGTGAGCATTACTGGAAGAGGCTTAAAGGTAAGTAACAAATATGAGAGCTTATTATTTTAAGTTCACATCCTCAGGCTCAGAAAAAATAGAAAGCAACTATGATGAAAGAGCTCTTGATGCCAACATTTTAAAAAACAAGTGAAATAAGCGATCTGCCAGAAGACTGTAGAGAGTATGAAACACAATGGAATTTAGGAATGGTCACATACCTGTCATCATGCTCTATACTCAGCAAAGTATTTTATTCAAGTTCAACTGGGCTATGTAGTAGTATTCACTGAAAAAGCATCACTGGACCAGAAGTTATGAATCATTTGCTTTTCTAAAAATTTGGTAAAATCCCACTGAAAAAAAAAATGGAAACGAATACTTCTTGATCTTTGTTTAATTTAATCCAATTATGTATTATTCCATGTCACAGATAAAATGCTAAAGAAAAGCAATTTGGTTTGGATTCTTTAGAATTCAGTGCCTGAGGAAAAGATTTGGAGCTATGTACTTTTCTGGAATGGCATCCTAGAAAACAAGAATAATTGTGATTGGGAAGAAGGAAGAAACAAAAGTCTTCTCATTATCAAGGCCGCTGCTATGGAATGGAGGCTTGATTATATTGAGAACCCTTGTGAAGCATGTAGACTGCTTCTCTAGAACTGCCCACCTGAAGAACATGAAGTAGGAACATTCATCTATTGTATTCAGTCCCCTACTAGGGCCATATTGTGCCAGTGGAACACTAACTCCACCTGAAATTGTTTTTCCTAGAGCCAGGGATTGCCTTAGAGAGAAAGAGGACAGATGAATGTGACATTTCTTTTTGAGGCGGAATGCAGAGAAGAGCATTAGCATCCTTTACTAAGTAGCAGAATTATAATATCATGTTCATTGACATGAAGTACTCAGTTTTGTACACCAGATTTTTAGAGGGAGCATCACATGATGAGAACAAAGAATAACATGGATTATGGAAATCAGGTCACATTGAAAATCACTGAGTAAGCTAGAGGCATTAGCTGTAAGAGAAGATAGGAGAATAAAGTAGGTGTAGTGAGTTAGGCATGAAACTCAATTTTTCTGGAACCATTTGTTGCAGCTATGACTGAAATCAGTGATAGGTTGATGAGATGAGAATATTTATTTTAAAGCTTTCTCCTTAAACTTATAATTATGGGTGCAATGCCAAACAATGAACCACCAGAGAAATCAAAAGAAGAATTGGCCAATAAAGGAGGATGGACAAGTATTGGAAGAGCAAAATAACTCACAAGTCAGCATTTTTCAATTCAGTTTTCATAGAGTTATATTTAGATGAGTGAAAAATGCATTTGGTCAACCACTTTATGTTCAAATTTATGTGTATGAAAGTAAATTTGATCCATCTGTTCCTGAATTATTTTTATAAACTGCCAACATTTTATTTTATAAGAACTGATTTCCAAGGAGTCTTATGATTATCTCCAACCTTCTGCCAAATGTGCTTTAAAATTCTGAAATACGGTTATTGTACAGAAGCTCTTCAAATGTATTTTTTTTCAAATTCAAAAAGGCAAAGAAACAAGCAAAAGAATATCTTATTTATATGATACAATGCCATTCATGTTGTAATCAAGCATACAGCATGGAAAAAGGAGAAGGATCAACAAGTATCTCTTTTTACTAATATATCCACTCAGGTATGGAATAATATAAATAATCTACCTAGGCAACAAGCCATGTGTAAGTAGATTACAGATGTACCACTCGTTTATATGTGGACTAGATGACTCAGAACAAATTCATCCCCATTCTGAAAAAAGACTTATATCTTAAAGGATAGCAGTGAAGTTCCACATCTACCCTTTAGCTATTCCTTTCTCTCCACACAGTCTTCATTTCATCACTTTATCCCTTAACTTTTGCTATTACTCAGGGTTACCTCCTAGGCTCTCTGCTTCACCACCCTCTTCCTGACCATTGTCATCTTCTCCCAACACATCTTTCACCATTTAGATGCTGATGACTAGATGATAAAACCATTATCTCTCTTTTTTTGCTTTGTGACTCCTATCCCACATTCAATCAGCCTTCAAGTCCTGCCCAATCTTTCTCATAAACATTTCTCTTTCCTAGTTCCAATCATCATTTCTCATCTCCCGAATTACTGCAATGCCTTCCTAACTCATCTATATCGAAGATAGATCCTACAATCTATTTTTCCACACAACTGTCAGAATAATCTTTCTACATGAGAACTCTGATCATGCCTCTTTCTGCTTGAAACTCTTTAGTGGTTTCACATTGCTTTTCACAACAAACACCAAACATCTCACTATAGTTGCAAAACTGTAAATTGTGCAGCCCCTTCTTAAATCTTCAACCTCTTCTCTCTTATCTCATCCATCCTTGGTTTTCTACAATCCAAATATTTGATTTTTATTTTCAATTTCTAAAATAAAAGGCTATACTTTCTCACAACTCAGAGATATTTCCACAAGCTCTTTATTCGGATTGAAAACTCTTTTTATTCCCAGTTCTACCCTACCTGACTTCCTTGTCCCTTACAACTTTCCCAATGCTATCTACCTTTGTTCACTATCGTGACTTACTTGTCTTTTCCTCCAAGTAGCCTTTCTGGCTTTGCCAGAGCTAAGTCACACACCTTTGAGATGTGCTTCTACCACACCTGTGCTTCCATTGCTACAGCTGCTATTTATCATGGTCTACTGTGGTTGTTTCTTTGTCTGTCTTCTTCAATGGAGTTTAAACTCCCAGTTCCTAGTAGAATGCTGAGCACATATTACATAAATAAGTTTTTAAAATATTTGTTACATTCTAGATTCTCGGTTACAGTGTCACACACACACTTATTTTCCCCTGCTATCTGATCTAAACTTGGTGCTAAACATATTGAACTAGCATTAAATTACAGTTCTTTGTCATTTAATAGTCCTTTCATATGCCTATTATAGTCTTTGCTCTTTAGAACATACTGTACTATGCTCAGTAAGTTATATTTGACACAAGAAAATTGAGAAACTGCATAAAAGTTAAGATTTCCAGGACAGATAAAATAACAGGAATTGGAAAGAGAACTAAATTACACAGATATTTGATCCTTCATAAAAGTGAATGAATAAAAAATCATTTGGGGGGACAGATATTAGTTAGAATGTGCAGTAAATATTTTTAGATTATCTAATGACAAAAGTTAACTTGTATATTTTTCAAGTCTACAATAAATTACATAAAGTGGAATAGGATTTTAAAGATCTAATTCAAAAGAGTTTTCTTTCTGTTACTACCAAAAATGTATTTCCCATCGATGACAGGAAGTCTTCAGTTAACTAAGCAATGAAAATATTATTATGTAGCTTATCAGCACCTACATGTATTTAATATGTAAAGGGACACCTTGTGACTTTTAGGGATATTCCATCCATTATAACCAAAAAATGAAAGTTTGCCTCTTGCTATACAGAATTTAGTTAAAAGGAGTGTTGCTTTATTTTATGTCATTTTATTATGATTTGCTCAGATACCCAGATAACATGTTGACATTCATAATGTTATGTATATCAGTTCAAAATGTAAAAGATTTGGAAAAACATAAATGTTTTCAATGGAGGATATCAAAGAGCATGACTGAGGAATAAATATATGACTTAAGAAGTATCTTGTTTCATAAAGACAATTTTAAAAAGTTTAGATTTAGATTCTGTACTAAGCAATTAATTTACAATTGACAGAAAAGGAAAGAAGAGAAAAGAAAAGAAATCTTTTTGGTTAGCAATTTGATCAAGTCAGGGTCCCCAAATAGTCAAATGTCCACTTACATTCATCTGATGTCATAAAAATACATTGAAGCCTAATATTAAATTTAACTTGGCTTCCCCGCTTTTAAGCATAAAATGTAGCCTTCAAATTGGTCCTCAAAAATTATGAATTAACAATTCAAATTAGAAGTACATTGATCAGAATTTCAAGTTCAACTGTCATGCCCAATAAGTAAATTAAAGATATATAAAGAAACATCTTAAAATTTTACCTTCATATTCCTTTATCTTTTTTAGAAATGGAATCTATTACACTTTCTCTATTGACTGGTATAAATTGCAAAACAGATTTAATAAGCCACTGCCAATGTCAGTAGTCAGTGTGAAAAAAGGAGAAAACATTCTATGGAGAAGAGTACTAAATATTTCAAACATTGGTAAGCAGCTGATTCTATTCTAACTTAAACTCCTTTCAGACCCAGCTCTACCTCATTACACCCGTAGGGTAAATGAGGTAGTCAGGTTTTTTCACCCTCCCATTAATGACAGACCCGGTGGTCCCACACGCATGCCTGATGGTGGGCACCTGAAAGTAGTGTGTGAGCATGCGTGAGTGGGTGCACTGGGCCTGGAGGCTGAGTATATCAGAGAGGAACAGGGCGCAGCAGCAGAGAACACAGCTTGGCGGCAGAGGACTGTGTGGCGGAGTACAGAGGAGAACATCATGGGAACAGCTAAGAAAACAAAGAGGCTGATTGAACAGATGATGAACCCACCCGGTCTGGGATGGTAGCAGAACAGTGGGTAATCTCAAAATTCTCTATAATTATTCAACTAATTAACTTCTGAAAAATTTTCTCATTCTCATCCTAATCACTTCCCCTATTACTTACAAGGCCCCTGGTTATGGGACTTAATCTGGGCACTCTGTTAAGTATGATTTTGTGATATTCTGTGTGATAGAATAATGAAGTTTTAGTATTTTTAATTAACTAAAGCCGAACTAATTCAAATCCTAACTATTAAAGGATTTTAGTTTAGTAAATCTAATGACAAACTGGGGGAGATAGGAAGTTCTATCTCCAGTAGCACAATAAATACTTAATTGGTTGCCCACATTGTCGAAAGACCCGTAAATTATTTTCAAACAAATCTATAAAACTGATGTATTATCCATAACTAATTCTCCAGATAATGCTATTAGAGGAAATTTTTAAAAATTGTAATTACTAGAATCAGAGTGACTGTTTAAACTGATGTCATCCCAAAAGAAAATCCATGCACTAAATGAATCCATTTATTTCCCTGGAGCAAATGTGGGAAATGCAAATTCCAAATAGGCAGAAAAACAGCCAGTGTTTGAAAATTACAACTGATAAAATGATGCAATAGTTCTTAACGCCTTCATATAAACTGGTTCTGTGGTAGGATAAAATGATTTATAACATAAACTACGTTTATAAAAATTGAGAATGCTAATGAAAAGCAGACTTGAGGTTTCACATGATTTGACTTTCTGTTCTTTTGCTTTGTTTGGAAGTGGCAGCAGAAATTATGAAAGATAAGCATAACTATAGGCACAAAGGCAGAAGATTTCAAACTTGTATGACAATTACCATTGAATGTTCCTTTTTAATAAACTAGCATGACCCACCTTGTGCTTTGTCATCTCCTTCACTATTTCCATATAGAATTCTTTGTGCATCCAGTTTTTACTGGCTGCACTAAAATAAACCGTTTTGTAGGGGACTCAGAGATAACCTCATGCTCAAACAGATTTTTATGCCCCTACTTTCATTAATTTAAAGTGGAAAGCTGTAAATAATATCAGAAGAAAAATACAGCTGTGTGAATCTTGCTTGGCACAATAGAGTGAAACTAGTCCTACTATTTGCTTCTTTTCTCCACACCCCCCTTCTACTGCATATAAATTCAGTGCTCTGGTGGTTTCAATATGGGCCTCAGTTTTGACAACTCTGAGAGCTTACAGAAAAACACAGCTGAAACCACTGCCTAGTGGCTTAACCCACAGCCCCAAGTGATAGACCTGATAGGCCGCCAAAAGAGAGAGCTCTGCAGGCTTTCAGCAAAAAGACTTATGGCTTGAGGTCATTTTGGAAGGGGAAGAGTGATAACAAATCAGAAAAGAAAGGCTTCATCATTGCTGTCTTAAGAGATCTTACATAACCCTACTAAAAAGAAACAGTGAGTATTATAGCCCCATACTATATGTAAGCAATGCAAGATACATTTCTCTGGCATTTTGAATGGATTCTATGCTATATTGCTTTAAAATCACAAGGGGATGACAGATTTACGTGTAAAAGGAAGAGCTGAGGTGCGTACAGCCATTTCTTTCTTTTGTATTTGACTTACTCTTTTTCAGTTCTGAAGGTGCTAGGGTTAACATTTGTTCTTGAACTAGTAAAGTCCTCTGAAATTTCTGTCCTTGAACCTACAGCCCACTCTCCTCCCCCTATTGTTAACTATAGATGATCTTGCCAATCATTTTGATACAAGGGCTTCTGGAAAAAAAGTTGTTCTATGTTTATGTATTTTAGATATGAAAATAAAGAATCGATTCAAGTGCTCAAATGTTATAATTTAGATTTCACTGCTGTTTTTTGATACCTGATGGCAAATTCCTCGAGAGGCTGTCAATGATGGCAGCAGGGTCCATGATTAAATCTCTAGGGCACTTCAAAAAGTAGACCATAAATCACTTTTCTCTGTTGCTACTCCTCTACAGATCAGAATTCGTTCCCCACCCCCCACCCCCACAGGAGGCCTAGAAAATGTTAAAAAGGCAACTAAATGAAAATATGCTAAGGATTTAGGAGAGTATTGCAGTTTTCGACCAAGGCAGGGAATCCCACTTATAAGAGGAGTGGAACATATAAGGGAAAGATACACTGAGATTTCTTAAAGGCATTATGCAAATAAAATTATAGTAAGCTTCTCTTATCAGAAATATTCCAGGAACACTGAGTTTACCTTGTGACTCCAATAGCTCTTATCCATTACCTCATTCTTCAGGACCTTATCCTTCTGTTTTTTACTTTAAAAAAAACCCCAGACCTAAAAACTCTGCTCCTTGAATTTTAATTGTGTTTAAATTGTTTTGGTTTACAGCTAAGAGAAAGAAAAAAGAAAATATTTCAGGGACCATTTGCCATAATCATACTCACAGGGAAATTAGAAGTATAGGGAGATTATGAAATTCACTGGGGTCTAGATACCATGCACGTCTAGCTTCGCTACGATTCTACTCTCTTCCACTTTCTGAAGGAATGGGCTTTCAGCTCATGAGAGAGAAGAAAACCCGTCACTGACTCGTCACCGCATACAGCCATTGTGGGTGGATACAGGGATTTCCGTGGATGAAAAGACCAACCACAGTATTTTAAAGTCAGAAACTAGACAAGGAGCCCTACAAATTCAATTGTCATCCAAAAAAGGAAATATTTAAGGCACATCTGTCTTAAGAGAGGCATAGGTCAAAAGTTTAAAATTAGAAATTAGATAAGGAGCTTTACTATTTCACATTGACCCAAAGAAAGGAACGTATTTTTAAAAATCCTTTATCTTAGGCTTGATTTGATATTTCATCTTTATTTCTGAGTGACAGTTTCACTGCACATAGAAATCTGGATAGACCAATATTTTATTTTATTACTTTAAATTTTTATTTCACTCTCTCCTGGATTCTATTGTTTTGATCCACTTTATTATTGATTTTTAAGACGGGTTTTTTACAAATTGGCTGTTCATAAGATTTTCTGTTGTCTTTGACCTTCAGAGGATTTGCTATCATATGCTTATATGAAAATTTTTTTTTTTTTGGCTCTTATACCTGCTTGGAGATTGTTGAGCTTTTTGAACTTGTGTCATTTGGTGTTCTCTGTTTTTTAATTTTCAACTGTTATCTCTCCCTCTTCTTGTGGGAGTTCAGTTATCTTTATTTTATCAATTTTGACTGTGTCTAAAATGTCAGTTATCCTGTTCTGTTTTTTTTTTTTCATTCATTTTTATTCTCTGTTTACATCAGTCAGTTTGGATAACTCTGTCTCCTAGTTCATTAACTTATTTGTATCTTCTAGGTGAAACATACTCTTAATATCATCCATTGGATTCTTAAATTAAGATCTATTTTGTCAGTGTTTCCCTATAATTTTCTTGAACATATTAATCACAGTCTCTGACTGCTAATTTCAGTATGTGAGTTACATGGAAATCAATTTCCATTTTCTCTTAATTTTCAATTTTGTCTTTTGGGGATAATCATTTTTAACGAATGCTGGGCATTTTTGTTTAAGAAATATTAGCAGTTCCAAAAAATTTTATAAAAATTAAGTGTTTAAATGGTTTACCTAATCTTCCACTAGGCAGATAGAGAGACCATGAATCCAAATATAAGCTATGCTATGTTGAGACAATATTTCAGTTTTGCTATGACTCAGTTTACCTATGTTTTGTATTGGTTCTAGTCCTTTCAATGAAGAGTCTTGAAATCATTGTCTCTTTGGGTTTTATATTCTGCTCTCAGGAAGTTTTTAAATTACTTATTCACCCACTTTGCACTGCTTTAGAATCTCTCCAATGTTTTAAAGAGAAGACAAGTTGTATGTATGAAACCATTCAAGTCTTCAATTTTGTTACTCTAGTCCCACAATGACCAAAATATCTTCTGGATTCTGTTCTGCCATAGTCCTCTACGAGTGGCAAATATGATTTGTTGATCTCTCACTGAAATAGATCACATCTCTGTAGTTTCCTTTGCTTTTGCAAGTCCTGACACCTTCTGTAATTTACCTTGATTTTCTAGTACTAATAAGTGATATCACCGGCCTGATGTGAACTGTTCCAGAGCACTCTAAGCCAAACCTCAACATTAATATTAAGTCAGATTTTTTTTTCATATTTACTTTACTAGTTTTGTGACTCTCCACTGTAATTACTGCTCAGTTTTTCAGTAACTTTCCTCTCATAACCCTGCCTCTTGGCATCTGTGCCCAGGTTTTATTGCTTGGTTTGATGGTAGTAGATCTTCATTACCTATTTATATAACCCACAACTTGTACTGTACTTTGAAATCCTAATTCTAGTCTTTTGACTGAATTCCTCTCAGAACCATAATTCACCTGCTGATTTTGTTTTAGCTCTTCTTTTGGCTACAACACTGCTATCTCTAAGCCCACCCTATACTCTGCAAGTCTGCTTGTGCACCTGTCCACTCTGAATAGCACCTCAGGGCTACCTGCACTGAGGACATTCTTATCTTGTTCTCTTGCGTGTCACACTCTGGCATGCCATACATGATCCCACCATCTTAATTATTTTGTTCTCCCAGACCCTTGTCCAAATAAGTACTAATCTTGTTTCACTTAATTATATTTTGCTTCACTTAATCTATCTGCTATCCATTAACCAGGACTTACAATTTTACAATAAAGTGGAATATAAAACACCTGCAAAGCTAAGATGAAATTTAAAAATAAAACTTTTTTAACTAGGTAAAACTAAATAGACACTTCTCCAAAGACATACAGATGGCTAAGAGGCATATGAAAAACGTGCTCATTATCACTTATCAGGGAAATGCAAATCAAAATAGCAATGACACAGCACACTACACCTGTGAGAATGGTCCTCATAAAAAAAGACCAGAAACAATAAATATTGACAAGGTTGTGGAGAAAAAGGAACCCTCATAGACTGGTAGTGGGGTTGTAAACTGATCCAGTCCCTATGGAAAAGAGAGTGGTGGTTTCTCACATTAAAAGCAGATATATGATATAAACCAACACTCAATTCTTCCCCCAGGTACCTACCTAAAAATAAAAAAGCATTAATTAAAACGGAATGTTCAGTTCTATATTCACTGAAACATTATTTACAATAGCCAAATTTTGGAAAAAACTTATGTGCTCAATGAGTAGATAAAGAACATACATATATAATGGAATACTACTCAGCTATAAAAAATGATGGAGTCTTGCCATTTGCAGTAACATGGAACTGGAGGATTATGCTAAGTGAATAAGTCAGAAGGAGAATGACAAATACCTGATAAATTCACTCAGGTGTGGAGCAGAAAAACAAAGCAAAGGAACAGGCCAAAAAAAAACCCTTAAACCTGACTGCAGGATAGAGGCTACCAGCAGGGGAAGGTGGGGAACAGGAATAGAGGGGAGAGGGGAAACAATGAACTATGGCAGAGGATTACGGATGATTTGGTGATGGTGGTGGGGTGGTTATGTGGTATTCATCTGAGCGGTTGATAATCCTAGAACATATATAGTGTTGCAAACCAATGTTGCTTCAATAAATGTAATTAAAAAACTTTTAATGCAGACAATTTTTTCTACTTCATATACTAGTTTTGGTGTTTTTTGCATACACTTCCTAGAGTGTGAATGCCAGACACATTTAAGCAATTTCAACCAGATTGTATTATAACAGTCATACACTTTCTCTTGACTAACTTTAAAGAGAAGGGAATCAAAAACATTCTTTCTGAATGTTTTGGAGACACTTCCCATGGAGAAGGGAGTACATTCTGCTTTCAAACAAAAACAAAACCACAGAAGCTAAGCCTTTTATAAACCAACAAAACACAAAGTTTGGATTTGAAAATAACCTATCCTCCCCTAAATACTTTGAGTTTTACTGAGGAAATTGATGTGGAAAGATGCAGCATTTGTGTGAAGCATTAGATTAACAGGACAGAAAAAAAAATGGGAAAAGAATATTTGCATGATTGAGACTTATTCCGTAATTTTATGAATACTTTCAGTGAAGATGTATGACTGGCATCTCCTGCAAAAAGAGTAACTTACATGTTGGCTAGTGTATATGTCTGTGAAGTTGTAGCATTTACTTTCTTGTTAGTAGATTAAGGGAAAGTGAGGAAGTAAAGGGGTAATACTATGGCGGCTGAAATATTATGCTTTAATGAGGGACTTTTTCAGTGTCGAGCTTATACAGGGAAAGTGATAATAATCATAAGGGTTAGTCATAGTTTTTCTTGATAACTAAATGCACTACCACATCAGTTGCAGTTTTTCCACTGAACATTTACCTGAAAAGAAAAAAGCTAATCAATGAGTTATTTTGTCACCATGTTTCGTAAACTTATATGACTTCTGTTTTTTCAAGTCAAACTCTGTGTGAAAGCATGTTGAATTCTTACAGCTATGGGGTGTTTGAATTATAATAGCTACAATTACTAGTGCTATGTGCCTAATAGAAGAGTAAGTGATTCAGATGAGTCTCATGGCCTTAGAGAAAACACTTAGAAATATTTTTTAGTCAAAAATGTGACTAGTGTGTCAGCATAAATATTGATAGCTGAATAATGACCGTTCCATATTTATTCCTCATTCTGAGAACATTTAAACCATTTTGTTGGATTTAAAGATGGATATGTTTTAGGAGATGGCTAAAATTTTATAATGATTTTAAAAAATATACTGTATCTTTTTGGAAAAAAGTTATGCAGCATTAATTTTAGATTGGTGATTTTTTAATAATAAATTTGTTAGAAAAAATATTAAATGGCAGTGTATCTAAAAAATTTTAGTAATATAATTTTTTTAAAAATTAGTGATTGCTCCATTATCTTTATTAACACATGTACCTTATCAGTCTTCTGGTGCCAACATTTTATCAGTTTGATTGAAGTGAAGAAACTTTATCTCCCTCTAAGGCTCTTTACTTTCTCTCATTTATGACATTATTTTCTTAAATATTTCCTTCACATACAGTGAGAACTGTGTCTTTGTTAAAAATTTTCTCTCAATTGTCAATTATAATGTAGAAAATCCACGAAGACAAAGTTAGATTTACTTATTTCGCTTTCCATCATTTTTTCCTTCCTTCTTTCCTGATGTTCCAAGATTCCTTTTTAAATCATTGCCTTTTGATTAGAGAACTTTTTTATCCATTATTTTAGGGTAGGTTTATCAGTGATAAATTCTCTTAATTTTCCTTTTGCAGAGATTGTTTTTATTTTCCTTTCTTTTTTGAAGTATAACTTCACGGGATATGGAATCGCAGAGTTGACAGTTTTATTCTGCATTTATAGCATGTCTCATTTCTTTCTGGCTTTCATAGCTTGTGATAAAAAAAAAAAAATGCTGTTATTCAAATTGCTTTTCACTACTGGTAACATGTCATTTCTCTCATGTTGCCTCATTATCACTAGTTCTTTGTGACAGCGCCCCCTTCCCGAAACAGGAAAGAGGAGCAACTAATGTCTAAAAGTTTTTGTTTTTAAGAAAATAGGTGTCTGGGTAACCCACAGGGAATACAGTATAATGTAAAAGATACAAATAATAAATAAATAAATAAATAAATAAATAAATAAATAAATAAATAAATAAAATAGGTGTCTTTTCCTGGTCCTTTGATTAGAGAACCATAGGCTTTCTTAAGAGCGTCTCGTTTTTGTCAGTTGTAATTAGCATTTCTGAATTGCTAGGTTCTCCAGCATCCAAATCTGAACATGTGAGTCAACAGAAGTTGGGGGGGGCACTCTCAGCACTTTAGTAGGGTCCCCAAATCCCTTGCTGTCTCTTGTCTTCTCTTTGCCTTTTGGAAGGAATCTCCTTTTTTGTTTTATATATAATGCCCAAGTTCTTTTTTCTTTTTTTTTTTTAATAGCAATCCCTGTCCTGTCATACTCCCCAAACTCCACACCCTGACCTATTTCTTGATTTATTAAATGACATCTAAAAGTCTTGTCTACTTGCTGATTTTTTTCCCTCCCACTAGAATGCAAGCTCCAAGGAGACAATGCCTAAGACTTTTAAATTCTATTCTACTTAAGTCAGTCTAAGAGTTACTGGTTTTTATTTCTGAATTTTATATTTCTAAATGTTGTATATATAATTGTTTATTTTTATGTCTGTCTGTTCTTGCTTGTCTGACTGTTCAGCGTAGGTTTGTTTCAACAGTTTGTGCTTTTAATAAAATTGGATATACTTCTTTTTGTGTCTCAAGTATGTTGATTTTAAAGACATTTTTTAATTGCTCTGAAGTTGTCATTTCATCTGGAAGGACTTCATCTTCCAGTTGCCTTTTTGGCAGTCATTCTTAAATGTTCTTTTTTCTCTTATGTTTTGAGATTTTGATTTTCTACTCATCACCAGTGAGATTTGCCCCCACCCTATGCCCACCTTTGTTCATATTCCTGAGTCATTCTCCAATCACCATTCCAGCCTCTAGAATCAGGACTCCATTTGGACCTCAGCAGTCCAGTTTCAAGGTGAACTTAGTAATACAGCAGAGGCAGTCACTGAGCACATGGTGCCCCAAGATGCTTTCCCTGTCTCCCTGACACACAGATTAGTGTCTTTTCTCAGCATAGCTAGAGAGTTCTGCTTCAAGCAAAAGTGAGTAAGCCAGGCTTCTGTTCCTTCCTTCGTGTGAAGTTAGTCCCTTTATTCAGGAATAAGAAGCCCCAGCTAACTGCCTGCTTCAAGAGCTAAAGTCTTTCAAGCCCGTGGTTTCTTGCTTGCTTATTGCATTTTGCTTTTCTTATGTTTATGGTCCATAATTTTTGACTCTGGTTATATCATTTTAGTCATCTCTTTATATATTTAACCTGTCATTGTTATTTCTTTTGAGCAGTGGAGTCTTCAAAGCCTTTTTTTATTGGAAGAACTCCAGTTTCCTCTAAACTGACTTTACCCCTCACATTTCCAAAATAATTGCTGAAAATAAAGACTCAAGTGACTGTTATCTAAATTCATCAAAATTTTGCTTTATTCTTAGAAATTGGATCTCCCTTTACCAAAGCATTCTATATATGGTTTAGTGTTCTTTTGCAGCTAGTATCCTGAATAAATCATGGCTATCCATGATTTAGTTATTGAGTAAGGCTGATAGTTATAAAGAACATGTCAAATTTGACTTTATATACCACTTATTTTTAATTTCTCTTTACACACACACACACACACACACACACACACACACACACACACCTCTATCTGTATTAAATCCTTGATCCAGATAAATTCTCAATCTCTGGAAACCAACAGAGAAAAGTTATATAAGGTTGTATATCTCTTTTTCCCCTCCAAGATTCCCTTTTCGATGACTTAGGTAATATTTAAGAAATTGAGAGCCTGTACCATTACCTTGGTCCCAGCAAAAAACAGAAGTTGTGGGCCTCCCTGGTGGCACAGCTATTGAGCGCTGCGCTGTGGAGCTGTCGGCAGCGGGCGACGCAAGTTCGATGCCCAGCCGGGGAGAATCCCACATGGTGTGGCAGACCTCTCCTGCCTTACCCGCTGCTCCCCTCAGCAGTGTATTTCTGATCTGCCTGTTCTGCTCTCTACTCTGTCTCTGGTGAACCCTCTCTCTCGCCACCCCGCGCCTCTGGCCTGTACCCCAGCTTGTATGTATAAATAAATAAATCTTTAAAAAAAAAAAGAAGTTGTGGTCTCTGCCTTTAGAAGTTTGCAAATTAAATACTTGTTAAAATTGTTTATTTTATACCTAGTATGAGTGAGTACTTGCCCCACTGTTGCATTTTGTAATGTAGAGAAGCAGTAAGCAGATATTTGAGAAGACAAAATGGTAGTGGGCAGAGCGTTGTGTATGCAAACATAAATACAATAGGGCAGTCATAGAGAAAGAATGGAGCAGAAGGCAAGGGAGGGTGACTTCCAGTTGGGAATAGGGAAGTCATGAATTGGGAAGGATTTTCTAAAGGAGATGTCTTGAACAGAATTTTGAAAGGTGGTAAGATTTGGTATGATGGAAGTAGCATTCTGGGTATGTGGGGATTATGTATAATCAAACGGGTACAATGAGTATTTTCTTTTATATTCTTTTTCCACATTTAATCAGGAAATAAATCAAAGTAAAAAGCTCTCATTATCATTGCACTTGTTTGGAAATCTTTTCAGTTCTCTTTTTCCACTAACGTATCATTGCTTGCACCAACTTTCAACAACTTTAATTGAACTTTAAAATTGCCTTCTCATAGCTTTAATCCTACTTTCTCCCATTGATCTCTTTAACTGACCTCATATGACATTTTTCCATTATGTTCTTTCATGAACTTCTTTTCAGTTTCATTTTCTAGTCTTGTAATGACTATCCACTCTTCCAATCACATACAGAAACCTGACCGCAAAACAAAAATATATTTTATTTATGTTTAATGCTTTTTCTTTCCTTTTTTTTGGCTTAAGGTCTTATTGATAGACAGTCTGAATCTTACTGATTCAGACTTACAGAAAATTTGAACTGAAGGAAAACTGAATTTCCATTTATTCCCCGTCTCACAGTTTCTATTAACATCTTATATTCAGCATTAAAGTATTACATTGTTATGAACAATGACCCAACATTAATGTGTTATTTTTAACAAAAATCCATAGTTTATTCATTTTTCCTTAGTTTTAACTCAATGCTTTTTTATGTTTTAACTTCTCATTCAGAATAGCCCAGCACATCTATTGGTCATACCTCCTTAGACTCTTCTTGATTATGACTTAAACTATTGTCCTCCTCTTTGTCTCTTAGAACTTTTAATAAAATTTGTCTGATATTAATATGGCCATCCCTGCTCTTTTTTGGTTTCTTTTTTCATGGAATAACATTTTCCATCCTTTCATTGTCACCCTAGTTGTATATTTATGTCTAAAGTGAATCTCTTCTATACAGCACATATTTGGTTCAGGGGCAGAATCTGTGCAAAGTAATTGAGAAGGTAGGAAAGCTTGTCCTCCCTCTGTTCAAAGGAAATATATGTGCGCCTCTTCCCCTTCTTTCTCTTTCTCCTACTCCTTTTCAGTAACACAGTGTAGAAGTTGCCCTGGCATGGCAAAAAGAAATATCTCTGACAAAGTAACTGCTTCTTTCCATGGTCGTATAGAAAAGTGGGTGCTGCCTCTCTTAGCATCACAGTGATTAGGTTGACAGGAAAAAGAGGTTGGTTTTACTTAGCAGCAAGCTTGAGTAAAGGTGACAGAGGCTGCAGTCAGGACAGTGGAAGGGAAGGTCACTCATGCCTCAGCTCTGTGTGCTTGAGACACTTTCAGCTGCTGTTCTGAGGATCCTCTCCCTGGCCTCCTTTTGGGCTGTTGGGCCATATGGAATTTCAGGAAGAATGCTTTTTTATTAAACCTTTGAGAGAAGGTTATTTCAGAAGGAAACCACTTCTCCCTGTCCTATTCCTTTCAGCTATCAAACTAAGCCATATATAATAAATAAGCATAAGGCAATTATTAAATCATTTTGATCTCTGTTGCTGAAAATGTTACTATGCATATTATAAGGAAGAATATCACCTCTCTAATATATTATGCCTACTTCTCTTGCAGAAATAGATGACAAGAGGGTGACTAGCACACAAGCAGAAGTAAGTTTTCTTATATTTTCTAGAATACGTGTTCAAGTGTGAAAACACAGTTTGATTTGATGTAATATGTGGTATCAATATAACTGATGTAAAAATGATTTAGTTTGCTTTTTCTGACTGAACAAACAGTACAATTGTGTCATTAAATCTCTGCCTCTAGGTTTCCTTGATTTGCTACTTATGAAAACCTAACCCCTGAAAAAACTTCCAAAATAAACTATTGCATTTAGTGGCAAAATCCGATATTGATCATTTCATTTTAGTGTCTAGCTGTATCTGGCCATCGAGACTGGGACCAGCCAATATTGAAAATTTGGAGCTAGAAGATGAGGGACAGTCACTTCTTTTAGTATCCTCTGGCATGTGAAGCTAAGAGCAGATCCTGAGGCAAAGTCTTCACATATACACATAGTAGTTAAGATAGAAAGTCAGAAATATAGTAGTGGGTGTGGTGTAGTCACATACATCTGAGGAGGTGGGGTCATATTCCCCTAAATGATAAACAATGTTACCTCAATGCAAGGAAGTAAAGAAAGAAGGGAGGGGCGAGGAGAGAGGAAGGATAACAGGAAAAGAGAGAATGGGAGAACAAATAATACAGAACTAGAATACAAGGAAGGGCGTGAACTTGCACCAAAAGTGGCTCAAATGTTGAATAGGATATGTGGAGGCCTAATGGTCAGTCCCAGGGGTCACATGAGTAGACATACGACAATAATCAGAAGAGAATACAGAAAGAACAAAATAGCAAATGATGTCTGAAAATTTAATGAGATTATAAGTATGAAAATACAACTCTTGTAATTTAAAAAAAATTTTAAATGGTTTTTATTACATAATTAGCTTTACTGCTTTGTTACTAAACAAACAATTCTGTACAATTAATTTTCCTTTTAAACTTTGAACATGTGTATGGAAATACATAAGTAATATTAAAAGTGATTATTTCTCAAAATCAACCAGATGTGACTGAATCCAGTAGAAATCTCAATCATCCACACATTTAACATGAGTGTAGGCTAAGTGTCAGCCTGTCTGCACCTGTGCAAAATAGATGGGAACCTAAATATTCTAGAGAAATTTGCTTATGCCATTTGTTGGTTGATACGGGTTTGGCAACTATTTGGTTGAATTTTTTACTTTTTATAGGTTGCTTTTTAATTGGGTAAATATCAATATCTTGATATCCTTGAAGGCAAGGAAAGAAGCCTTAAGTTCATTCATGAAGAGTTTGTTTTTTTTCCAACTATGTGTTTCTTATAATATAGAAATGTAAAACCTAGAACAATCCACCAAAAGTATCTCATAACTATTAATACTTGAACTTTTAAAAGCAAAGATAATTGTTCCAGACATAAATTCACTGATTAAGGCCCTTACCTTTGCCACATTGAAATGTAAATTGACACACTATTGAAAGGGAGTTTTTGACATAATATGCTTGGGGTATAGAACATATATACATATATAAATATATAGATACATACATGTAGTTTATTATTTAGTAAATGATTTTATATATATAGCCATATAAATATTTGTGGTTTGACCCTGAAATATGTTCCTGTGTCCAAATTTTATCATTTTTAATACAAAAATACCTTCCTCAATAATTTAATTCTGATTCACTAAGCTTCAGTAAGTGTTAAGTGGAAGCTTTGTTTAAAAAGGACTTATCTTTTGAACATAGAAAAGAATTTATGTCAACATTGCAATTCCAAGTAAATGGAGATGTTAGATTAAATGTATTAATTCAAGAGAATTCTAAATTGGCATTATTTACCAAGGATCCTTATAATCTTTTCAAATAATAATCCCTTTCTTCTTCAAAATTCCTATGAATGGGTATAGTAGCCCCTTAAACATGTTTTTTGGAATATACTTTGTCCTGGCACTTAGGTTTTCCTCAAATGGAAAGGATTGGTGTCTTTTTTTTTTTCTCTTTCTTTTAAAAATAAACTAACAGTACTCAGAAAATCAAAAGAATAATTTCAATACTGTAATGGATGAAATGTTTGGTGGTAAAATAGAACCTCTAGTTTCATATATCTCTTAATATCTCTTCATATATCTCTGTGGTGTTGTTGGTGAACATGTTTGTATTTTCTCATTAATTAGAGTTGTAGTTCATGATGGGGGAATCAGAAAACTCTTTGAAATGTGGCAGAGTGTTTGTCTCCCTACAGGGCTGCTGACGTTATACTAAATGTAAGACTTACTTTTTCTCTTTGTCCACAGTCACAGAATCCCTCTCCTAAGCAAAGGAAGCAGAGCGTGTACACACCACCTGCCATGAAAGGTACTGTTCAGGTACTGTTTGGGTGTTTGTGAGTGTTAAGTTCTTGGATGGCTGACTGTTCTCAGGACCTTATGCTTGATTCTAAGCTGCCCATTTTCAACTCTACAACTCAGTAATGTATACCTTTTAATAAAATACTTCATTCATTTAAAACAGTTCCATTGAGATTAAAAAAAGGTAGCTGAAGAAGGGATAACTAGACATGTCTCAGAATCTCAGTCTGGAAATTCAGATTTTCCAAAATAATTACATTTTTTTAAACTTTCCTTACATATTTTCTCTGAGGGACTTTTCCAGAATCCCTAAACACTCTTGCCAGTATTGACAGATGTTTTTCATTTTTTTTTTTCTTGGTTTAAGCAAAGTAGAATAGCTTGAATTTTGGGCAGATTTAATGAAACGTGTTGCCTCATTGTCTGTGTCAGGAGCAGCTCTAAGAAACCCAATCAAACAACTGTTAGTTGTACATGTAGCAGATGCTGAAATAACAATTAAGAATGCTAGTTCAGATTCTGGCATTTTCCCAGAATTTTTCCTTCAAATTGGAAAGGCCAAAAGAACATCTAAGTGCATCAGAATTTTGACCAACATCTGTTCTAGGAAAGGCTTCTTTTCTTTCTCACACAAAAATGTTCCTGACATGAAGCAGAGTGTGTCCAATCCAGTAGCTCATGTTCCAGTCTGGGGCTCAGGCCCTTGGCCCAGTGGTTCATCATGTAGTCATCCAGGTTGGTTTCAACTACAGAAGAGGCTAGCTGAGCTGCTTCCTCTGGAGCCTGGAGAGACGTCTAAATTGGTAGTGAAATTTTCCACTCAGTAGTCTCTCTAGACTTGGGGCCTTTTCAAGGATCTGGAATATAAATGAACACATTAATAGCTACTTTCAGTAAACTTCCTGCCTGAGCTGCTATAAAATACCACGCTTGAATGTTCATAAGACTGCAGTAAATAATGCAATCATCAGCATTGTAGCTTATGCCAGGGCAATTTTTGAGGCCACCAAGCATCACCCTCTGACAATAAATGCCATTACTTTGAAGATATTTTCCCTGTGGTAAGTCATTTTGTACTTTTAAGACACATCAGTTTTGGCATGAGCAGGCAACAAGAGAATACTTATTTAATAATTTCTTCTCTTCTATCTTGAATTAATTTAACTAAATAAAATAGTACTGTTCTCATGTCCTCAGATAATAATAGTATTATTTTTAAAGGACAATCTTAAAATCAAGGCCCCAGGGGCTCATTATTTTTGTTATATTTAGCTCACAAATATCGTAAGAATGTGGGATCCTAACATTTAGGAAAGTTAGTCATATTGCATTTTTTGGCCTATAACTGTCTCACCGTATAGCACTCTGAGAGGTCCACTGACAATCATTTTTAACCATTTTAGTTAAAAACTCGAGAAAGCCTAGTAATTCTTTCAAAAGACTTTAGGATATTATTATTAGCCACTAATTTCCTCATTACAGCCAGTAAATAGGTAAATCCCCTACTTCTGAAAAAAGAGAAGTTAAAGCTAAATCGACATGTTTAATTTCATCTACCTGTCCCTGAGAACTAAAAGTGAATATTTCAAGAGAAAATTAAGCAATGGCAACATCTGGTGATAACAATGGTAACATATGATGAGTGTATTAAGACTCTTTAATCTTAAGAAAGATGAATTAGCAAAGGAAAGGTTAATGAGATGCTAACTTAAACAAGGACATATTACTGAGATGCTAAATACAGTAAAGCAATTGCTCTGAAATGTATAATTCTTCAAATCGCAGTGAAACATGTTGTTATTGATTATAAAAAAACATTTACTGGAAGAGCAAAAAAGAACATATGTGATCATAGTGGTTCTGAAAAAAATCACACTGATGAAAAGACCAATTAGGGCGCCATGAAAGACCCAGCGAGCAATGGGTTGGTAAAAAAAAACAGAACAGAAACAAATAACCAGCAAATTCCTAACTTCTCTTTACTAGACAGTGAACAGTTGCTGGTTACAGAGGTCAAAGTGGCAGGAAATCAAAGATGCCACATCCACCTATGCTGTTGCAACTAATCCGTAGACAGACTACTCTCCTGTTTGCTAAATTCATTTACTTCTCCCCGTTCCAGTTACTAGGATACTTATGGGTTCACCAGACCTTCTTCTTTGACTTCATCTTTTATGCTGCCCCTAGTTTTTTGGGATTTAATCTCATGGCCTTTTTGCTATTTTTTAAACACCCCAACTTTTCCATTCCAGAGCATTTGTACTTTCCATTCTCTCTGCCTAGAATGCTTTTTACCCAGGAAAATGAGGCATGCCCAGGAATGCCTCTTGTGATGAGGGCTTTATATGAGGCACAGAAAGGAAGAAACAGAGCAAAGGAAACCATTTTAACAGGCACTCTGTCAGGCCTAATATATAGATGACTCCCAAATTTGCATCTGTAGTTCTAACACATTTTCTGGACTGCAGACTCTCATTTCCAGTTGCCTAGTGAAATTTTTTACTTGATTGTTACTAGGATTCTCAAACTGAATGTGTCCCAAACCAAACGCATTGTCCCCCTTTTTTCAGTTTTCCTCTTCTCAAAAAATTGTATACAGTTATATGCAGACCAAAAAGTCCATGTAACCCTGATTCCTCTCCCTTACCCATTCCATTAGTCTTGTTAGTGCTAACTAAAAATGCATTCCTGTGTGACTACTTTCCATATCTTCCACAGCTACTACTTTGTCCACACCACCATTCTTTCTTGCCTGAGTTACTGAAGTTGCCATCTTACTGGTCTCCCTACTTCTGCTCTGGCCCCTTTATAATCCAGTTTCCATCAAGATGTTAGAGCAATCCCTTCAACTCAATGTGATCATTGCATCCCTTTGATCATAATCTTCAATGGCTTCCGGTCAATTAAAAATCCAACCACAACTTATAAGTTCCTGCATGACCTGTACCAACCTCCCTCTTTGACCTCATCTTTCAAGCTGCCCCTTGTTCATTGGTGTCCAATCTCATGGATTTTTGAGGTGGTTGTTATTCTTTTAAATATCACAAACACATCTCCAGTTTGGAGCCTTTGTAATTTCCAGTTTTTCTTCCTGCACTTTTCTTCTCCCAGTGGTCTCACAGGTGACTCAACTAAATTACCTCCAAAAAGCAGGTCTCAATAAGTGCTTGTTGAATAAATGAGCTGTTGTGAACTGAGAAGTCCAATCACATTGTCATCTGCTCAGAAGTGGGTAACTCTTGAGCCTTGTTCTTCTAATAGTCATACTTGTAATTCTTCCTCAGTTAATCTTTGCTACTCTTTCTGCCTAATTCTCCCTTAACTTTAGTGTTCCTGCTTATCCATCTGCTTCTCTTCTTCTAATTTTACTTCTTCCCATTCTCTTTGTCTCTGGTCAAAACAAAATTCTGACTTGTTAAACTAGCTACGATGCAGAATGCTGCATCAATTGAGCTAGATTCCTAAGAATGTCATCTCATAGACCGCTGGAGCCGTTGAATGGTTGCCTTTGACTAGTGCTTGATTCCTGGATCTATCAGTTTGTGGCCAGATGGCATCATCATATAACACAAACTTGGCAATGTAAATGGAAGGCACTCAATATGACTCTCTTATTTCAGATGTATTTCATGGCTCATCTAACATATTTGCTTCTAGAAAGTAATAATACATTTAGTACACAGTTTAAAGTTGTCAAGGTGCAACTTTAGTGTGTTAGTACACAATTCAGTGATGATTGAATTTTTTTCCATTGGATCTAAGCTCAGCATATTGAATTATCTATCTTCTCTAGAAGATTCTAATATATTAAGCCTGGCACAGAGTAAAATAATCAAAAGTTCCAGGGGATTATGTTGCAGTAAGTCTAAGATTTACAGGAGTCAGATATCCAGTTGCCTACCTTGCATGTCCTTCTTGTGTCACAGATTGGCACCTGATGGAGATAATGAGATATAATAAATATGTTCAAATCTTTTGATCTGCTTCACATTAAATAAATTTTTCCTTCACTATTTCCCCGCACTGGAATAGACTTTTTACCTGCCTAGATGCTTATTCCTGAGTTCTGGGAGTCTCCAATGACTCTCTTTATCTCCCTCATTCTCTTTAATAGTTGAGCACCAGGTCTTGTGGACTATACCTCATTAGTATCTCTTTACCTTCCCTTTTCTCTTATCTGCAGTGCCACCACCATATTTCAAGGCACAATCATTTCTTTGCTACGATGTAATTGGTTATTCTTCCTCCATAATTGGTTATTCTCTTTTTACTTTCCATCTGTTTTCAATGCTGAGCCAAAGTGAACTTCTAAAACACAAAACTGCTTTATGTCATTTCCTGGTTGAAATCCTTTCAATAGATATCCATTAGATAAAATCTTAGATAAAATCTTTGTTCCAGAGCAAAGCCTACTGCTCTATGACTCCAACCTGCCTCTCACCCACCTGGTTCCAGCTGTTCTGGCATTTTTACCTCTTCAGAATACATTAACCTCGTTTTTCTGATTCATCCCTTCACCAAGAATTTTGTCCTCTGCTTCCTTATTTCCCTAATTCTTCATTTAGCTAATTCCTACTCATCATTTAAACCCTCTCTTTAAAGGTCAGTTCCTGAAAGGAACTTTCCTTAACCCTCCATTCTAAGTTATCTATAGCTATCAACTCGTTATTGATGGTCAAAAATTCTCTGTAGTTCTTTCATTGCAAGAAATTCCAATGCCCAATTATTCTTTCAGTGTCTTTCTCTAGTTAGAAGTTATCTATGTAGCTGCAGTGAAATCTTCCATTCTTTTCCTGTCATATCTGCAGGACTTAAAATATGCTTGGCATATAAACAGTGCTTATAAATATACTTTTAAATAATTTAAAAATATATACCCGATGCATTAATGTTGATGAATATATCCTTTCCTTAGGATATCTACTTTCTCTCTGAGCAGTTTGACTATTAGACATTTTCTCTATTGAGACCTGTAGACATAGATTCTTGTCCTATTTCTTATTATTTGTGGTTAATTTAAAAATTACAACTATGGGGCCTCCCTGGTGGCGCAGCGGTTGAGCGCTGCGCTGTGGAGCTGTCGGCAGCACGTGATGCGAGTTGGATGCCCAGCCAGGGAGAGTCCCACATGGCGCAGCAGACCTCTCCTGCCTCGCCCGCTGCTCCCCTCAACAGTGTATTTCTGATCTGCCTGTTCTGCTCCCCACTCTGTCTCTGGTCCCCTCTCGCCGCCCCGCACCTCTGGCCTATGCCCCAGCTTGTATGTATAAATAAATAAATATTTAAAAAAATTACAACTATGTAAATATTTCAAGACATCTACCAGGTCCTTGTCTCATTCTTAATTTCATTCTTTTTAGATTAAAATACCTTGATGTCAACTATACTTGCCATTTAATCCTTTCATAGTCATTCTCCTAATAATCTTCACTTTGCCTATATCATTCTAGAAGTGAATCATTCAAAATCAAGCTAATAATGAAAATATGGTCAAACCAGAAAGAGTGGAGGCTTCAATTCTGCCTGTAACCTCATCTATCCCAAATAACTGAATTCTCTAAATGCAGTCCAAAATCCTATCAGCTTTTTCTGGCAGCAGTATACATTGGTGACAGATAGTGAGATTACTATAAATTCAAGTCTTCTAAGACTTTTTCATGTGTTATTTTTAAGCCACATCACCGTGCATCTCCCATTTAAAAATTAAGCCTTTTTTAAAACCAAAAAGCAAGACAACATTTTCATCCCAATTGAGTTATTGCTTATTAGAGTCAGGTTGTCCCACAGATAAGTCATGTTTCCTATCATGAGTCTATCAGCCATTCTATTTTCTACTATCTCAGTTGTTTGTCAACGATGGAGAAGATAGATTTACCTTTGCTATTTTTTTTTCAGATCTCTAATATGAACGAAACAAATTAGGACTAAGAGAGAGTCCTGCAGCATACATATTTCCCTTTGGTTGCAAGGATCCCCTGAATGCTGACATTAAACCAGTCCTCATCCACTAAAACCAGAGGAATTATCAATACTCTTGTTAAATACATTGTTGTACTTCTGGTGTTTTGTATTGACTTTTACCTCATCCATGTGATAGGACAAATTTACAATATATTTTATACATAAAAATAAAAGAATTTAGGGCCTCCCTGGTGGCACAGCGGTTAAGCGCTGCGCTGTGGAGCTGTCGGAAGCAGCGATGCGAGTTCAACGCCCGGCCAGGGAGAATCCCACATGGTGCGGCAGACCTCTCCTGCCTTGCCCGCTCCTCCCCTCAGCAGTGTATTTCTGATCTGCCTGTTCTGCTCCCCACTCTCTCTCTGGTGAAGCCTCTCACCACTCCACACCTCTGGCCTGTACCCCAGCTGTATGTATAAATAAATAAATCTTTCAAAAAAAAAAGAATTTAAAGTTTACAGAGAAAGCAGACTTACTTTTCCATTACCTTGTGTAATGTGGTGCTTTATGATGATTTTAGTAGAAAGCTCTGAAAATTATCAGAAAAATGATAGCTGACTGCTGAACCCATGTGCACTTCTCTGCTGTTTATATTGTGGTCAGCCATGTAATTTACAGAACAGCCAATTAAATTATTGTTGGATAGCTTGAGTCTTGTTTTCAGAAAAGCACAGTAGGTTTGAATCTTGAGACAGGAAATGGCTGACTCATTTCCACTCTCTGTCTCTCTCTGTGTGTGTGTGTGTGTGTGTGTGTGTCTTTTACTGAAAATGCCTTTAACCGAAGAGAGCAAAGCAAGTGCTATTGATTTAAAAGGAAATCTGAACATGAAGCAAAGCAGCTGATTGAAGATGGTTTTGTATAGCCGGGACAATTAGCATTACATTACCATTCTTAATGCATAGCGAGTCAGATTTCATCTACTCCTGAAAAAAACATCTTCCTCTTCTTTTCATAATTTCTTTAAAAGAAAATTTTAGTTATTTCAGTGTCCAGAGATTAATCATCTGCTATGTCAAACAGATCTTCTTTGAATGTCTGTGGCAATGTACCACCTAAATTTCTTTCCCACTGATGGCTATGATCTTGACATTTTATCTGAATTTGACTTTTTTTCATAATAAAGTAGTCCATGCAAATAAGGAATGACTCAGGGAAGGAAATGGATCAAACTGACCCAGTAAAAAAGCTAATTTTTTTTAAAGATTTATTTATTTATACATACAAGCTGGGGTACAGGCCAGAGGCGTGGGGCGGCGAGAGGGTTCACCAGAGAGAGAGTGGGGAGCAGAACCGGCAGATCAGAAATACACTGCTGAGGGGAGCAGCGGGCGAGGCAGGAGAGGTCTGCCGCACCATGTGGGATTCTCCCCGGCTGGGTGTCGAACTCGAATCGCGCGCTGCCGACAGCTCCACAGCCCAGTGCTTAACCGCTGCGCCACCAGGGAGGACCTAATGTGGTTTTTGGAAGCTGGTAAATGACAGTGGCAAGGATGTGACATGTATAATTACTGAAAGATAATCTTCAAATCAGGGAAAGCTATTGATCATAATAAGAATTTCATGGGACCCAACATGATTTGGACTTTGGAGTACAAGAGAGCAGACATTAATTTCAAACCTCAGCACTACCATTTATTAACTGCTCACCTCCAGCAAGTTACTGAGTTCAGTCTGCCTCTCTTCTCACTGGCAAAATGAGACAGAATTGCTCTAGGGCCAAAGTGAGACAGTCTGTGTACAGAGAATGAATGCTTGGGACAGGCACACAGCCCGGGGACTAGTCTGAGTAACTGAATCCTGGCTGACAGTCAGGTGCACCTTTCTCTTTCCACCTAGCCCGGTAGTAGAAGAGTAATGAAGATGGGGAGAGACAAAGGTGGGGTGAAAGGACCTGGGGAACAATGAAATATCTGCTGGAGCTTTGCATTCATAACAGCAGGAATTAAAAAGTTAGAGGCACCTGGACATACATGTGAATTACTAAGCATGGTAACATTCACTCCATTTTTATTTGCAATGATCACAGGTAGATTCGTGGAGTTAATCTTTGACTTTTCATTTCCTTTCAACAAAATCTGGCTTTTGCTTGAGGTCACCTAACTCCTCCCCTCAGAAACCCTGCCTCTGTTTTCCAGTTAACTAGTAGTTCTCTTAGAGGTATTGATATTTAAATTAAATGTTGTATTTAAGAACAAAGTGATGGTTATTTGTGAATTTGGGGTTGCTAAAGCAGATAACAGAATAAACATTTCTAGCCAGAGGACTGAGCGAGAAATCACATTATATAAATCCAGGTTATAATTAGGCAACATAAATACACTAACAATGATTATGTCAAATTATAACCAGTTTACTTGTCCTGATTTCAGACCTCTTATAGTTGTGATTAAAAAAAAAAACAAAACAAAAAACACTCAAAAGGCATTGACCGACCTGTTCTTATCATCCTCTGCACCTTTAAAATCAAGAACAGGGAGTGAAAGTAGAAAGATCTATTTGTTTCTCATCAGGTCATCTCCTCCACACTGCATTCTTTTTATGAACATTTCTGTCCCTCTGTGGATGTTCAGGTATTCATTGCATTTGCCTTTCTAAATCTTGGATTTTTTGTTTGTGCTGGCTCAATTTATTTATTGTGTAAGGTGGAGTCTATTTATGCAACCTAAGAAACATTTTAACAGATTTCTAGATAACAAGGAACATTCTAAATATATACAAGTCTTACTTATGTCTTTTAAAACAGGAATGCTTCTATTTCCAGATCTACTTCCTTCACTTCTCTTTAATTTCTTCCACTAAATTTTATGTTCATCTTTCCTCACATCTTTGAATGTAGAGGGTGGTGTGAGGTTGGAGACTGATCTAAGAATGTACTTTTCTTGAAAGCCACTAAGATCTTTTTTCTGAGATTAACATTGAGAAAGAGTGAAGCAAGAGGAAAATATCAGCAAGTATGAGTGGATTTTCTAGCATTATCATAGATGATCACGTTGAAAGATCTAAAGGCTCTTGAAAGGAATTAAGTCACAAATTTGAAATTGCACAATACCCACATGATGTTACTCACACTTTTACCAGGACACCGCTATTTGGATGTATCCCAATTGTTTATCTTCTCTCTTGTTTTTCTTGCTGTTGAAGGTGAATCCACAAACACATCACTGAAGCCTGGATTTTTGCCTATTGGTTAATTTTACTCCATTTGTTTATATATGTTTACCCATTTTGAAATCAATATTTTAAATTACAGTTCTTAATATTAATAATATACAGCTATTTAAATTGCTTCCTATCTTGGAAGCAGGGGAAGAGAGAAAATTTTTCATTTGGTTTGAACAGATGTATTAAGACATTTTGTTGTTCTGTCTTTCCCAGATATGTGAATGACATAATTCAGTTATGTAAGTGCCAACATATACAGTCACAAATCACGATTGTACTCCCACTGTATCAAGCAGGGCATCGAAGTGGTATGACTGCAGAGATGAAGAACAAAGTGTCTACCCTCTGGGAAGCCAACTTAGAGGAAGCAATACACAAGTAGATAGAGAAACAGTAACTCCTTGATTACAGGATTCAATGGTGTTGACCAAAGGGAAATAATCAGACTATTACAATCAAAATAAAATTTATTCAAGAGTCAATATCATGATCTGGGTTTGTGATCAAGGGATAGTTTCGGGGTGTATACCATAAGGGGCAGAGCATAGGGGAGTTTTAAAGGATCATGCAGGGATAAGTCTGAGATTATGTCATTTGTAGCAAAACTTTTTGGTTGAGTAGTAAATCCATTTGTCTGCTTTCAACTGATGGGCAAAAGTCTCCAGAATAGAAGGCGGTAATGTCGGAGGTAAGGGGGGTCTGCTGTCACAAATAGCAGATGGACGTTCTCTTGCTTTAACATCATCAGTGAATGACTGAGTCAGCCTATTTAATTTCATGGGGGAAATCTTAGCATGTCAGTTAGAGACAAGATGGAGTTGGTTTAACTTAAAATAGGTACCATACAGAGTTATTGGAGGGATGTGAAGACCTACATGAGGTCAGAGGGACAGGAGACTGAAACCACTTGAAGATACAAAAGGAGCAGCCGTGTTTGCTCATGCATCTCGAGAGTAAAGCAGCCCCTGTAATGGAAACATGGACCACGTGGCTCTCCATTTTCATTCCTCCTATTCATAAAGCTTACAAAGCATTTAAGATGATGCCATAAAATAGACAGTTAAGTCCTGCCTGGATCATCACAAAGACTTTTGCTGCCACACCAGGTCTAAACAGGCCCTACCAATGGACTGTATAGATATCTCTTTCTAAAGCGTTGGAATTGTTTGATTCCATTTAAAAATTCTGGTTCACAATCTTTGTCTTTCCTCTTAATAATACTTTAAAAACAGAGTAAATTCCAGCTCAAAATGAACTTTAAAACTTAAACTTTATATTTTAGAACAGTTTTAGATTTACAGAAAAATTGTGATTATACCAAGAGTTCCTATGTAACTTGCAGCCAGTTTCCCCTATGATTTCTGTCTATGGTAACTTTGTTGCGGTTAATAAACCAATACATTTTGGTTAACTAAAGCCCATGCTTTATTTATATTTACTTAGTTTTTGCCAAATTTCCTTTTAAAAAAACATTTGAATGTTTTATTTTTTAAGATTATTTTTATTTATGCATATAAGAACTGGGGTGAAGATCAGAGGTGGGGGGCTGAGAAGGATTCACCAGAGACAGAGTGGGGAGCAGGACAGGCGGATCCACTGAAGTACACTGCTGAGGGGAGCAGAGGGCAAGGCGGGAGAGATCTGCTGGGCCATGTGGGAAGCTCCCTGGCCGGGGATCAAACTTGTGCTGCAGTGGCTACAGATTGCTTCATAGTGCTTAGACTTAACCCATTGCACCACCAGGGAGGCCCCCCAAATGTCCTTTTTCTGTTGTTCTTCGACTCCATCTGGGATACCACATTGCATTTAGTTATCATGTCTCTCTCTCTCTTTTTTTAAGATTTATTTTATTTGCTTATGCATACAAGAGCTGGAGTATAGGCCACAGGTGCTGGAGGGCAGCGGTGAGGGGATTCACTGGAGACAGAATGGGGAGCAGAACAAGCAGATCTACTGAAATACAGTGCTGAGAGCAGGTGAGACAGGAGAGGTCTGCTGTGCCATGTGAGTCAGCTTCCTGGCTAGGGATCGAATTCATGCTCCGTGGCTGCCAATAGCTTCATATTGCTGAGACTTAATCCCTTGTGCCACTAGGGAGGCCCCATAGTCATCGTGTCTCTTTAGGTGCCTTTTGGTGGTAATAGTTTCTCAGATTTCCCTTGTTTTTGATGACCTGGACAGATTTGAAATTATGGGTTTAGTATTTTCTAGAATGCCCCTCTATTGGGATTTTTCTGGTGTCTTTTTCATAACTGGATTAGAGTTAGGCACTTTGGGGAAAAGACTGCAGATAAAAGTGACCTCTTCATCACATGATACCAAGGGTGGATTCTATTGACATAACTTATCACTGTGATGCTGATGCTGATGACCAAGCTGAGTTAGTGTTTGTCAGGATTCCCCCTGTATTTAGTCCCCTTCCACACTGTAGTCATTGGAGGGAAGTCACATGTGTAACTCACACTTAATAAGTGGGAAATTATGCTCCATCTCATGGAAGGATGTATCCTTATAAATAATTTGGGGATTTCTACACAGGTTTGTCTCTTCTCCCTCATTCATTTATTCAATTATTATATTTTATCAACATGGACTTACGGATACTTATTTTATATTATGAGTTATAATTCAACACTACTTTATTTATTTTGTCCCAATAATTCCAGCTTTCATCAGTGAGAACTTTGACAGTTGACTCCTATATCCCTTTGATACTACCGTTATCTTGGTTTTGTTTATTTGTTTTAACAGATCCTTACTTTCTGGCATTAGAAGATACTACAGGGTCATTTGCATATTTCCATCCCCAGTCTTACTAGTATAAGCCATTTCTGTAAAGAACCCTCAAATTACAACTTTAATTCCTATTTGAATCAGTATTCTATAGAACATATGTGTGGCTCAGTATCCAGTGACTGAAAATAGAGAAATCTATCTCTGGCTCTGCAAAAATGTTTGTGCATCTCATCCATTAGTGTTTAGGAGGGATAATGCTCCATTGTCTGCATGCTAAGATATACACACTCCATTCTTAGTAATGCTAATGGGAGTTCTGGGAAGAAAAAAGATAGATGAAAACTTTATGAGCTTGCCTTCCTTCATTTAATAGCATTCCCTGATTTTTCTGGGACGAGATTTGTATTATCCTCTTTACAGAGGTGGAATTAGTGGTAGGTTTGCAGACTTCTTGGAGAGTGGCTGTTTGCTTTAATTAAATCAGAGATTTTAAAAAAGTAATGTTTGTAACACCTTATACTTATGCAATAGTACTTCTACATATGCAATGTGTTTCTATATAGTTTATCTGTTTTTTACAGAAAATCATGGAAGGTAAGCAGGATATTTCATTTTAGAGGAAAGTGATGTTTACAGAGGAGCATTGCTCCTGTGTTCAATGTTACTCCACTTGATAAGACTAAATTGTAACATAGCCCTTTTTCTTTTCTGTTTGGTGGCAATAGCTGTCATTACTTCCATTTGTTCATCTCTGTTGGCTTTAATTAAAATCTAGAGATTCTTCAGCCTTATAACTTAATGGAAAGATTTTTTTAAATGGGAGATTTTTATATGAGACGTCTACAAAATGCTTAGTACCTTTTAATCATTTTTTGTATTTTAAAGTCATATTATAGATCTATAAGTAATAACAAACCTAATTTACCTTAATCTTGTCCCTCTCTAATCCACCATCCCCGTATTCCTTACAGCTAATCACACAAATCTGACACTCTGACTTTTCGCTTTATAACCCTTCAAATGTGCACCAGTTCCTTTAGAATATGGGTCTGGAAATAACAGGCAGGACTAGTTATGATCTGGCCCCTCATACTTGTCTTGTCCCACCTCCTGCCACTTGCTTATTTCATGCCGTAGCAATGCTGACTTGTACTTAGTTCTTTGAAAAATGACATGAGATTATGGATATGTCTTGCAGTTTCATTTGCATAGAAGGTCTTTCTCTGTCCCCTCTACTTCTAAATTCTTTGTGATCTGTGCTAATCTGAGACTCAAAAGACATTACACATATCTATTTGTGCACATCTTTAATCCCCTCTAGCTCGACTGAATTCTTTGAGGACAGAGTAATGTCTTATTTATCTTCTAGTAGTATCCTTATTTGTCTTCCATTTGTCTTACAGAATGCTCTTAATGCTGAATCAGTGAGCGACTAATCTTTTAAATTTGAAAGTATGAGTTTAATGCTAATTTTAGCCAAATTAAAAAATGTAAATGTCAGATATGTATTTTATTCTCTTATTTCTCATTCACTTTGCAACACATAAAATGCTTACTCTCTATCAGATAATGTGTTAGGCTCTTTTATTCAGGATGAGCTAGATGCAATCCTTGTCCATAGGAAAAATGTAATCAAGTAAAAATGAAGGCTGTGTAAAACAAACAAACAAACAAACAGTACATTCCTTAAGATTGACATGGACCATGGTATTTGCATGTGGATGAGAAAATCACTAGCTCTCCCAGTGACAGTGAAGACTTCCAGAGAAACCAGTGTCAATCTTAGTTGTGGGCGGAATAACCTCAGAGAGTAACCTCAGAGCTGGATTCCAAACAAAGGGTTGGCAATTTTTACAATTACTTGATATATTGCTGTGTTCTCTTGAGTGCTTTGAAAATACTGAGGGAGGAGGGAAGGGACACAAATTTTTTTCACAGAGTTGGTTTTTAAAAGTTAGTCTATCTCAGATTTTACCTGTGTCTAGTCATCTGCTTGTTTCCAATGCTCTTATTTATATAAGAATGGCTAAATTTCAAGCACTGGCCTCATTTTCCTTTTCTTTAATGCATGTAGACTTTCTAAATAAGAGTTAAGACTTGTGAGAATTTGAAATACTCATCTTATTTTCTTCAAGAATAAAATAATGAAATTCCAGGAAAAATGTGTTTTAAAAATGTCAAGATAAAGTGAAAAATTGGTTATTAGTGAAACAAATACTTGTGCTGGTCCATAAAATTTTTCTAAACATTTTCCCTCTTAAAACCTTTATTATTGTCCAAACCTTAAAAAACAGTTTTATCTGCAAGACAGTTTTAGAAACAATTCCATTAATTCCTTTCTTGATAGATCCTCCTGGCAAAATATGCCACAATTGAGTTGTGCCAGAGTTGGTCTGCACTATCTGTTGAGTGCTATTGTGGCGTAGCAGAGATGTCGCATTGCTGCGTATCAGTAGACAAGTATTCAATAAATGTGAACCCTGCTCAGGCTCTCAACTGTGTGTTATTTTAAACGAATGAGCTACCAATCTCTAAAACCTCATAGAAAAAGTGTTCAGAAAGGTTTACAATTTTAAATTTGTTATTGAGATAAAATGTCAAGTAGAGGTAAGAGTAGCCAAAGGTTACAGTTTCAAGAAATTACTAGACCCATGAGGTAAAAATTACATAATGATTGCATTAGGATCTTTATTCTACTTCCTTTCTCTTTTGTATAATTATCAATGGGAGTCATACTGTGCTTTCCTTACCCTTGAGAGGTATGCCTAAGCTCTCTCTCTCTCTCTCTCTCTCTCTCTCTCTCTCTCTCTTTTTTTGTTTTTTTTTTTTAAATTTTATTTATTTTTGTGTAAAAGAACTGGGTTGTAGGCCAGAGGTGGGGGTGTGAGAAGACAGAGTGGGGAGCAGAACAGGTAGATTTTCTGAAATACACTGCTGAGGGGAGCAGTGGGTAAGACAAGAGAGTTCTGCTGCACCATGCGGATCAGCTCCCGGGCTGGGGAGTGAACTCAGGCTGCTGCAGTGATAACACTGAGATGCAACCCCTAGGACACAAGGGAGGCCCCCTCTCTGTTTTTAACAGAGATTTTATTCACTGCACTTTTGAAGAATTTTTAAGATATTCTCAAAGCCAAAATTATCTTACTGACTTCCAAAAAGCTGTAATAGGGCAAGATTCTCACATCTCTCTCTCTATAAAACAACTAAGAAACAATCTTAGCTTTAAATACAGTTGGATTAGAACTGATAAGGGACTTTAAGAGTTTACTCTTCTGAATCAGACTGTTGCTTGGTCTATTTACTTCTTAAGTATTTACTTCTTAAAAGTTTGTTGGTCCTCCTAGGCCCTGAAATCTAGAGGCAAATGGAATAAAGAAGTGAGCAGTAGAAATAACAAATAAAATGACTGCAAGAGATGTGAAAGCTGACTCTCTAAGGAGGGAAGAAGCAAATTTATGCAACTAGATCACTGTGTAGGACAAAAAATGATCAAAATACAGGCACAGAGAAAAAAAAATTCCCTACCTCACCAGGTTCTTCTTAAGCTTGTTTTAGCAACCTAATTAACTTCAGATAGATTAATAGGAGAAAAGTACAGAGGCGTGGGGTGGCGAGAGGGTTCACCAGAGACAGAGAGGGGAGCAGAACAGGCAGATCAGAAATACACTGCTGAGGGGAGCAGCGGGCGAGGCAGGAGAGGTCTGCCGCACCATGTGGGATTCTCCCTGGCTGGGCGTTGACCTCCCATCGCGCGCTGCTGACAGCTCCACAGAGCGGTGCTCAACCGCTGCGCCACTAGGGAGGCCCTAGAAAGATTATTTCTAATAAAATTCTAAATCCTTTCTGATAAAAATCCTAATTCCCTCAATTTTTATTCTTTTAAGTAGTTAAGGGGGTGGTAAAAGTTGCAGAAACGCATCAATTGATCTCAACTGCAAATAGTCCACGTGCCAAAGTGACATGTCTTGGGAAGGCCAATCTGAACATCTTGAGGAGGCCTATCATTTAAGAACAACAGCCTAGAGTTATTCATCAAAAAAGTTGTTCTACTTTTATTATGTGTTTTAAAAGGAAGGATTTGAAAGCTTATGATGAAAAATTTTAATTTACGCTCTTTTTGAGAGTTTCTTATGTTCAGTGTGGTTTGTACTCTGTATTATAATGAACATGCAATGCAAATTCTCTCATTTTTGTGTTTAATGAAACTTTGATGCCCATTTTTACTATATTCTATAGTGGCCTCTGGGTTAGTGAGACTATAAAATTACAGGAAATGGAGAATGGTCTTGAAATCAGTGGTTCATAAACCGGTGTTACTGTCATTTCAGGACATTAGGAAGGGGAGAAAGACAAATCTGGCCTATTAATTATTTTTGCCTGGATGAACACATTACCTCCTACATACAACAAAAGTTTCCTTTAAAATCTTTATTAGAAATCTAAAGGTAAACACTAGTTTCTAAGATACCCTCCATTCCCTATAAAGCATTTTATCTGGCTTGGGACATTGGAAGGGTCACCTTAAACAGCAGAAGGTGTTTCACTTTTCCTTTTAGAGTAGTGAACTCAAGCCAAATTACCAAAGTCATTATCACACACACACAAAAACACATTGAAATGCTCTTTTTATGGATAATCCAGAAAATAGTTAACAATTATAGTGATAATAAATACATTTTCATGGTATGATACTTGGAAAAACATTTCTCTTAGTATTAAGCTCTTGTTGACTTCTGACTATGCAAGATTCTATGTCCATTACATGTGAAATTATGATGTCTGAGAATTCTAGGAATAGAGTTTCCATTTTGGGTTCATTTGAGATCTCTATTATCACCATAAATGTTATCATATTCATATCACTGATGATTTCTGTGATTAATTTTGGCTCAACTTACAGTAATTCAATAAGAAATTAATATATTTCATGTGTTGAAAATTACCACTGGATGATCAAGCTTCTATGATGTAATATAAGGTTGCCCAAACCTCTAACACGACCATTACTCCTTGATGTAAGCCCCCCTCCAAACTATAATTAATTAGCACTTGTGCAATAATTTCCTTCAAAATATTTTTCTATCGATCTTTCCCAATTATGTATGCCTGTAGTATCTTGCTCATGCTATATTCTTCAACATCGTAATTTTTTAAATTAAGAAATCAAAATCCTAGCATAAAGAAATGTGAGAGATTCACTTGCTAAAAATTCGTAGCCTATTTGATAATGTTCATTTCTATATACACCCTTTGCACCAGTCTTACTCATCTTAGCTTTATGAAAAACAACAATAAATGCACTAATTTTATTTTGAGTGTTCTTAAAATATAGTGTGCAAATATTCATTGGATTATTTGAATAATATTTTATGATTATTTGATTATACAGAGGTCTCCTAGAAGTATGAAAGCATAAAAGCTTTAGTCTAATTTCAAATTTAAAAAGTACAACATGAATATTTACTTGAACAATTATAAAATTAAAACCAAACTAAATGAAAACTAAAACTTAACCTCAAAGAACTCCAAAAGCAAGGTGAAATATTTTCCAAGTTTTATATAATTTAAACATTGATACATGAAGTAATTTGTTTTGAAAAACTTGAAGTGTCATGCACTTAAATGAATTTTTTTTTGGATTAAGTTATATTTTCTAAGAGTTGGACCAAGAGAAGGAGGAGAATCATAGTCTTAATTTAATACAAATAAATTTTAATTGACATATCATTTTATTGAAATTAGCAATGAAGAATATTCCCAAAGTAAATATTACAGGGTCTTACTGTCAATGCCAAGCTTTCTTTTCATCTTATTAAGATTAATTAATTGTTGCATCACCACAGGTCCCATGTTTTACTTGTAAGGCCAAACCAAAGAATTCTTTGCATTTCTATCAGCATCCCTAGTTTTATAGACAGGCATTTTAATCCCTTCTGATCTCTGAGATAAATATATTTTTTTCACGTAATTATATAATTACTCAATAGACCAGAACAGGTCCCGTGGAGCCACTCTAGTATGTACTGTGTAAATAATGTTCTGTTCTACCCCTGGTAATTGGCCAATAGATCCCCCTAGGAGTGTTTTGATCTTTTAAATAAACACTATATGGGCGAGGGGGGTTTTATTTTCTTCATTGGCATTGAAACCAGGGAGCAACTCACATTCAGTCCTTATTACATCATTTTAAAAAGAATAAACTGCTTGTGACTATATAGCTCCCTCTGCTGGGTCACAAAATTTAAAAAAATGCAAGTAGAAAATGTTTATGAACTAGAGCCTCCTCTTAGGAAAAAATTTTAAGTCTGCAATGGAATTAAACTAAAAGAATAAACAACAGAAAGCGTTCTCATTTTTTATGTTTAAGTTGTGAGTTACATTATACTATCAGTCTTTAACCATTCAGCCATTATCTGTTCTTGTGTGCTTCTACAATCTTGCCTGCGGTAATAAAAAGCAGACTCTAGAACAATAAGCAGGTCATTTTTCTGGGCAATGCCTACCAAAGTAAGTTTCATGATTCTATTGGTTTACTCCATCGAAAGAGATGGTAAATGAAAGGTGTAAAGAAATGAACATTTTTTCCAAGCTAACCAGTGAAAATACAGTGCATCTCATCTTTAAGGCACTGATAGCCATCTTTATTTGTACAAACTCAAAGCAGCTTGGAGAGGATATGAGTAGGAGAAACAGCATTAAATTCCAGCTCTGATGATTAAAATTTGTATAGCTTCTTCTAGCTATCTAATTTTGTTGCTCTTTCATATATCTGTAAATTATATATATAGTATAAATATATAATTATTAATAGCATATCAAGTAAATTATATATAATTATAAATATATAATGAGTAAATTATATATATATATATATATATATATATAAATAAATAAATTTGGAGATAAATTTCTCTGAGTCATTGTGAAGGTTAAATAAAATAATGAATAGATAGAGGTTGGCCTGTAGTAGATTTGTATTAATGCTGCCTGAGAAATCTGGCTTTGTACCACAATGGAATGATCCAGAAAGAGCATTGAAAAGAACTTCCCTTCCAAAAATTCTGAAAGTGTGTTCACATAATGTGTGCAATCATATAAAAATGTAGTTTTTACTGAAAGAAATTAATATAGTTTGACTTAACCATAGTGACACAATATACAATTTAATCCTATTTATTTTTTGATACAGTGACAAGATCAGAAATGTAGCTAATGACCCTCCAGAGTTGTAAGTGCCAGCAACCATTAAACAGGAATGTAAAAGAAACTAAACACTTTTCTGATGGAGGGGATTTAGATAAAGAGTTGTAGATTTTAACATAGATTATTTCAAATAAATTCATGTCTTTGATAGCTCTTTTTGCTAGGTGTATAATAAATGTGTTTATTTTATTATGCTAGGTTTTACAAAGACAGTAAGCAATGGTTTTATAATCAAACAGACAGGGTTTGAGCCTAACATTTATATCTTCTGAGTAACAATTTGCCTCCAGGAAATGTTCTGCTGTCTTTAGTTCTATGTACACAGGCTAAGTCACTCTTTATCATTGGGTAATAAAAATAAAAATAATAGAGCCACCTAGGTAATGAGTAAATGCAAAAATCGGAAGCCAGAAAATCTGGGTTTGGATTCTAGCTCTACTTGGATCTCTGACCTTAAGAGAGTACATAGGATGACTCATCTGTGTTTTACTTTCTTCAGTTATAAAATGTTGACATAAAAGTGTACTCTCTGCATCAGTTTCCAAGGGCTGCCTTAACAACACAGATTTGTGGCACAACCACAGAAATTTTTGCTCTCACAGTTTCAGAGACTGGAAGTCTGAAATGTAGGTATCAGCAGGCCATGCTTCACTGCAGACTCTAGGAAAGAATTCTTCCTCCCCTTTCCCTCAGTCTAGTCGCTCCAACTGTTCCTTGGCATGTGACCATGTAGCTCCAAATGCTGCCTCGATCTTCATGTGGCCTGCCTTCTGTGTGTCTCTGTGTCCTCTCCTCTTCTTGTGAACACACCAATCATTGGTTTGAGGAGATTGGATACCTCATTGGTATCACTTCATTATAATTATATCTGCAAAGACCCTATTTTCAAATAAAGTCACATTCTGAGGTTCCAAGTGTACCTGGATTTTAGGGGCAAATTAATCAACACATTACATAACTGATAGAGCAGTTTTTGAGGATTAAACATTATTAGAACAATGCCTCTCACAGTTATAGTTACCTAATTGTGAATATTAGATGAACAGCTTACCTCAATGGCCCACTGTCTCTTAAAGTCGTCTAAAACTGCTTTTATTTTTACACTGGATCCTCAAATTCTTTTAAGTGGTATCACCAACCCCATTGGCCTCTCATTCCCCAAGATTCAGTCTCAACAACATTTATAATTCTTTGTTGTCCTATCTAATCAACCATTTGATCTTTTAGAGGGTACCTTGAGTGAAGTCATTTTTTATATTCTCACTTTTCCTTTCTGGTCAGATCTCTTTAACATTTACCCAGATGAGAAATAGCACTGTATGATCACACAATAAATCATGGTAAACATATACACACATGTGAATGCACACATGCATATTTTAGAGAGTAGAAAAATGAATGCATTTCTTTTGATTCAGGCATTAAGTCTAGTTAAAAATTTGATTGAAAATATGGAATATATGATAAGTGGCTTTACTTCATAGTTCTTGTGTAAATTTTCTCTGTTATAGAAAAGAGAAGCTTTGAAGTAGTTAAAAAAAGATTTACTATGCTTCTGATCTAGGAAATGTGGACAAAGATGATTTCTGCCCAGACATGTTCAGCTCAGACATAGTTTTCTTATTAGTAAAATGTGACTTTGAGAAAGTTATTTAAATTCTCTAATCCTGCAGATGGCAATTTATCATCTGCAAATTGAGGTTATATCTACCTATAAGGTCATAAAAATTAAATGAGAAAATTATATGTAAAATGTGTTAGCATAGTATTACATTCCTAATACCTGTACTGTAAATGTTAGTTAATAGATGTAATTTTAGAATCATTTTGACTTAGAGTCTCTAAAATTCTTTTACCTCTTTGGTTGCTGTCTCATTTCATTTGAAGTGCTGCATTTTAGCAACGTAGTGTGTGTAATGGTTAGGAAGAACTTGGCTTCTGAGTTTTAGTAACTTTTAGGTAAATGTTTGGGCAAAGAATGGGCTCTTTCTGAGCCTAGTACTCTGTATTGTCCTTATCTATATAAAGTATGTAAAACTAAATAGCACAGAGTAAGCACTCAATATATTGTGGCTATCAGTATTGCATAACTTTTTTTCAGTCTCAGTTTCTAGGTGAATACCAAGGGGTATGGTTAATCTCTTTCCATTCATCTTTTCAAAGACATGATGCAAATCATTATGGTGTGGAAGTTGTACCCAGAAAGCATTAGAATATTATCATAGAAACTCTTGAAAACCTTTTATTTCTAATGCTACAATAATCACATATATTTAGCACCAATTGAATATTGAGATTCTGAAGAACATTGAATAAGGTGAAAATAATCATCCATAAAGTGAATGAAAGAGCCTTCATTTTGAGCTACAACAAGCAGGGGTAAAATAAAGGTAATATTTCATAACCTCTGGTTATGACGAGTTTTAAAAATACTGTGCGGCAATAGTGACTGCACTTTGCAGAAATGACATTGACTGAGTATTCTATGTGTGGTTGAAAAGCCACTCAGTCAACTCTTCCCAAACACCTCATATCCGTCAAGGGTGTGCCCATTTCACTATGGCTGCAAGTCTTATTTTGTGAATAACCAATTCCCCAGACAGTAAGTCATAATTGTCAGGGAGAGAAGCCTCATGTACAGAAATTTTGTTGTTAATGGGAAAAAAAAAAACACCAAAAGTTCTAACTGCAAACACACTTTCTTTAAAAAAAAAAAAATTGTGGTTTTTAGAAATAAAATAGCTAGAAGAAATAAACACAGGGTTATTACTTTGACAAAGCAGATTCCAACATGAGATTTGAGCATGCTTCCTATCTTTCTCTACCGACCATGCTGTTGTTCATAAGGACACATAAAGATATTTTTTGCCTGAAAGAAACTTATCTGCCAGTTAGGAATTCTCTCTGTAGCCATGCAAAGGACAGAAACACACCCACAGAGCAATAGAGAAATGTACGCCTGCGATATTGGAAATCATTTGGCTTTAAAGTGATGAGAGGTGATCAGAGGATCTGAGGAGGTTCAGTTAGGAACATTTTTTTGTAGCAAAGCTCTCATATGGTTTTTAAGGATTCAGATTATGTCAGACAAAACCATGATGCATTGCCTCTAAAGCACATGCATGTCTAGGACAGAAAATGCTGTATGCTGTGCTTTTTTTTTTTTTCATTGTTTTTTATGTCTTACATTTTGTATTCCCCTTGGGTAGCCCACCACCAATTCACCCGTGATCCATCTCCATGGTCCCTTGTGTTCTTTTCTGTTCCATTTTGTGCCCTTATTCTCCCC